>UELU01072751.1:0-16667 GCA_900490025.1 Megastigmus dorsalis | reverse complement strand
CCGAAGTTGGTAAGGGCGCCCGCACACCGGCAACCCGCTGTGCATCTGCTAGGATGCTCCCACTACTGCCGCTGTCGCTGAACACTTCCCCACGCAGGCTACAGTTGATACTGCTGGCGAGTAGAGGGGGGGCGGAAGCATCTGTATGTGAGAGCGACGGCTCTTCTCGCTCGCGTGAATCGGTTCCCGCGCTTGCTTGCTCAGTCTTTCTCTCTCTCTCCCCTGTCTCCGCTCACGCTGATTGACTTTGTTTTCGTCTTTGTTTTGAGTGTATTTATTTTCGCACTTGTATTGCTGCTATCGCGACTATTTAAACAGACAGATATAACTTTTCGCGTCTGGCTTGATTTTAGCGATGTCATGCATGAAGCATGAACACTTCTTTTGCATTTGAAGCATGCAACGAGTGCCGAGTCGCTTCGCGATGATCGGCTGCAAAACTCGCAGGTTTTCTTCTGCTCCATTTTTCAATCAAGGCAAGTGTTGCCCTCTTACCGCGAAAAATAATTTAATCGACCGCTCGGTTAATCAAAACAGAGCGCTGAGCGAGCAAGACAGACACACACTTGTAGAAACAAACACGCACCTGTTATTGTGTGTGGTCACGGTCATGCGCAGAAGTGCTCCAGGAAAATGTCGCCGAAACTCTCAAGAGAAACGTACCTAGGAGAGTAGTAACGAAGAGAGCAATAGCGCTGAATCAGAAAGGAGGGGGGGGGGAGGAAACACACACACCAAGGAAAAGAGGAAGAACAAAAAGCGGGGGTCGAGTAGCGAAGAAACGAGCAGTAGTGAGGAAGAACGAAAGTCGAGAAAGAAGCGGAAGCCGAAAAGAGGAGAGACGAGCGACGCCATCGGCGACTCCTTGAAATTCACGAGGATATTGCAAAGCTGAAATATTAAGTTTTCAGGCGAGGACACAGAGAGCCCGGAAGATTTCCTGGATCGGCAGAATGAATGAAGAAAGGGAACAGGAATGAATGACTCGAAACTCCTGGCGGCATTACCAAGTGTGCTCACTAAGCGAGCAAGCCGATGGTTGCGTTCGATGGATTAAGAGATAAATTCGTGGAAAACGTTCAGGAACGCATTCAAGCCGCAGTACGTAGTGGAATGGGATAAGCAGGATCTGTTAAATGAATTGGCTTTACGTACTCAAGCTATATTTTTCTCGGATGCCTGCGTTATATCGTGGGTCACTTCAAGAAACCTCCGTCACTCGAGAGACAAGTACAGACTGCGTACAGGAATTTATTGCCAAATTATCGAGCGTACATGATCCACGAAAGCGTAAAATCCTTAACGCAGATGTAGAAACTCGGCAGACGTTGGGAGAAGGAGAAAGACTTGAACTGCTGGTTCGCATTATTAGTGAGAGATAAGCTGAGCCTTCCACATTCGACGCCGAAGAGCGCGAAGGCAACAAAGATAGCGGCAATGAGAGAGGAGGGGGAAAGTTTGGAAGTCGGAAGCGGGAGAGAGAGAGAAGTCAGTATCGGGCGGAGTATTCCCAAAAGAGAGGGAAAACAACGAAGAAAATTAGCGGAGGGAGTAACGAGGAGCAGTCAACGGTAACCACAACGGTGCAGTTGGTGGAATTGCCACCACCCCCGGAAATAGCGGCAGTGAACGGATTGACCCAGGCATACCAGAAGGGCGGAAACGGGCAAGCACCAGGTACTTGGCAGCAGAGAATGCCGAACCAGCTCCAAACGGGGAGTTGGAACATGCAAAGAGGGCCACCGAGGAACCAAGGCCAGCCCCAAATGCCGAATGGCAATGCCAAAACGAACGTGGAGAGTCGAGAGTATCGGACGGCGCCGGATAGCGGAAACCGAGGTAGCAACACAGCCAGACAAACGGGAAGAGAATGTTTCACTTGCACTAAACTTGGACATCGTGTAGCCGAATGCCCAGATAGCGTGTGTTACGCTTGTGGAGGAACGGGACACCATGCTTCCCGCTGTCCCAATCGGAGTAGAGGCAGTCAGGATAATAGGACGTATACGCAGGAGCGGTGTCAAGTGTGCAGCCGGCCGAATACCGTCTTGAAAGAGTGTCCAGATTGCGCCTCACTCAGAAATCTTTGGGCAAACGGGCAGGCAGGGGGTCAGTCTAATCCCCTGACCCTCGCGCCGCAGAACCCGGGATCGCAGTGAATAGAACAGAAGGAAGAAAACTTAGCGTGGAGAGAGAGGCGGAGAGAGGAGTAGCGGAAGAGAGAATGATCGTAGAGCAAGAGCGACGAGTGATTGCACCAGGAGGGAATTAGAGACAATAGACGAGTGTTTGAGCTGTTACGTACAAGGCTACCAGAGTGCGAGAGGATCCGGAAGCAACTCCGACAACCCGAGGAACCAAGTAACTCAAGACCAAGGGCACGAATCAAGAGGCAGAGGCAAACGGAGGCCGCGAGGAATGCAAAAGTACTCAGAACGCCGGAAACGTGAACCTAGAGAGAGAGAGAGAGAGAATAGAGTAGCGAATGAAACAGCGAGAGGCTAAGTACCCAACACCCTCGGAAATCATTCAAAAGTGCACTGAGTTTTCTTGGATAGAGATAGAAGGATTCCGGAGGAGGAACCTCGAGCGCCGTAGGACAGCCGATAACGGAACAGCGGGTGAGAGATTAGAGAGTATTGAGGAAGAGAGAGTGATGCGTGAAGAGGATGTTGTGAGCGAGAAGAGTGAGCAGAGGGGAACAGTGATGGATCAGACCCTAACCCTTAAGCCTGGAAAGGAGGGTTTGGTTGAACAGGAAAGTGACAGTTTTCTGCCACTTCCACTTCAGAGGGGAGGAGGTACCATGCGTAGCACGGCAATTGAAGGGCCAGATTAAAGAGAGCAGAATGGAGGAAAGAGGGAGAAAGTGCAGCGAGAGTAAGAAGTGAGAGAGAACGAGAGAATGATGAAGAGATTAAAGAGGAGGCAGCAGGAATAAACGCAGAAAATAGAAATTTCTTGAGTATAGAATTAGGCAGGGGAGGATACCAAGCGCTGCTCGACCCAGGAGGCGCAGTATCCATAGTAGGACCAGAGATCACAGCCATATTCCATGACAGATTACTGCTTAGCGATACGTACATACGAACGGTAACGGGCGGAGTGACGAAAATAGCGGACATATTGAAGGTCAATCTGGATGTGGACGGTCGATTAGGAGAGCTGCAGGCAAAAGCCATCCCCATTTCGGATAACGTGATAATACTGGGAATGGACTTCATGAAGACCTGAGATATCGAAGCGAAATTAAGAAAAGGATTGTGAAGAGTAGCGTCGGGAGAATGGAGGAGATTCTTATCAAACGAGAATCAGGAAATAACGATTTTTGCGGAATGTGCGGGAATTTCGGAGCTGACAGATCCAGAGAGACGAGCGATAGACGAGATAGTGGAAAGAATACTGCCACCGCCAGCGGACACACCAGGAATCACGCGAGTAACAAAACATCAGATAGAAGTGGCGAGCGAGGAACCGATCAAACATCGGCCCAGGAGAATGTCTCCAAAAATGATGCAGAGAGCGCAAGAGGAAGTGAAAAAAATGTGGCGGCAGGGAATAACCGAAAATTCGGCATCGGTCTACAGTAGTGCACCGGTCTTGGTTCGGAAATCGGACGGGTCCTACCGATTTTGCATCGACTTCAGGGACTTAAACAAAGTAACGAAGAAGGATGCATACCCGATACCGAACATGGATACGATTTTGGATAAATTGCGGAAAGCCAAGTACCTGACGACGATTGACCTGCGCATGGTATATTTCCATGTACTCTTGAAAGAGGCCAGCCAGAAATATACGGCATTTGCGATTTCAGGATCAGGACTGTGGCAGTTCGTACGAATGCCATTTGGCCTAACAAACGCTACGATGACGTTCCAACGACTGATTGGCGCGCTATTTGGTCCAGAATTCAAACCAGTGGTATTCGGGTATCTGGATGACATCATCATAGCGACAGATTCGTTCGAGGAGCATGTCCGGTGGTTGGAACTAAGTGCGATTTTTGCTGCTCAAAGGTAAAGTACTTAGGATTTCTGTTGGATAACGAAGGGCTGAAGCCGACCCAGACAAAGTAGCGCCAGTATTAGAATACCCGCCACCGAAAAACGTCAAGCAGTTGCGGAGATTTCTGGAAATGTGGGGATGGTACGCGAGATTCATAGAACAAGATGCGGAGCAGAAAATACCACTGGTGAAATTATTGCGGAAGGGACAAGAATGGAAATGGGAGGAAGAGCAGGAAGAGGCATTCCGAAGCCTGAGAAAAGCACTCAGTGAAGCACCCGTGAGGCCGGACTTCACCCTGCCTTTCACGGTGCATTGCGATGCGAGCAGATATGCGATTGGAGCGGTATTAACTCAAGAGAAAGAGGAAAGAAACTATTCAACAACGGAAAGTGAATGTTTAGCGGTAGTCTGGTCGGTGAAAAAGTTGCGTCCGTACCTCGAAGGCTACTCATTTACGGTCATAACTGACCATAGCTCTCTCAAGTGGCTGTTCGCAATGAAAAAGTCGGCGGGAAGAGTAGCGAGGTGGATCCTGGAAATGCAACAATGGGATTTTAAGATAATACACCGAAAAGGAGCGTTAAACCACGTCCCAGACGCACTATCGCGGATGCAGGAAAACGAAGAAGAAGAAATAGCGGCATTCAAGGAGGTGACGTATAAGCAGTATTTAGCGAAGATGGTGGTAGTCAAAGCCTATCCAGAACGTTTTCCAAATTAGCGAGTGGAGAACGGGATACTATATAGATACCATAGCGGTCCGTTACTCGATCCAATCACGAATAAAGAGGATGGGTGGAGACTAGTGGTGCCAGTAGATGAGAGAGTACTTAGAGACTCGCATAGCGAAGGGTCCTCTGGACACTTGGGGATCGAGAAGACGTATGACTGAGTAGCGAGAGAGTATTATTGGAAGGGTGTTTGGTACGATGTCAAGACCTTCGTAGCGCAGTGTTCGGAGTGCCAGCAGTACAAGGTCGTTCAAACGGGACCACATGGGTTAATGGGCAAAAGGATTGTTGAAAGTCCGTGGGCCGTGGTGGCAGTCGACACGATGGAGTTTCCATCGACCAAGGGCCAGAACAAGTACCTGCTGGTATTCCAGGACCTGTTCACGAGGTGGGTGGAGATAAAACCGATGCGAAGGGCAGATGGTAAGGCAGTAGCAAAGACCTTCGAAGAGTTGATATTGTTTCGTTGGGAGACGCCGGAATATTTGCTGACAGATAACGGGAAGGAGTTTGATAATAAGGTTTTGAAAGGAGTCTTAGCGGAAAACGTGGTTCAGCACGTTACAACACCTCCTTATCATCCGCAAGCAAATCCCGTAGAGCGCAGCAATCGGACTCTCAAGACAATGATAGCACTCTTCGTGAAGTCCGACCATCGAAATTGGGATGCCCACCTGTACGAGCTCCGGCACGCCATTATCACGGCTATGCAGTCCACGTTGAGGACATCGCCGGCATTTTTAAACTATGTTTAAACTATGAGATTGCGGAGAGAGATAGAGGGAGTGCACAAGATAGTGATGAGCGATCCCGACATATGGGTAAATCGGGTGAAACGGCTAGACGCGTTGAGGGATTTGGTAGTGAGATTTATTGATGAAGCGAGGGAGAAGTAGGAGAAACGGTACAACAAGGGTAGAAAGGACGTGCGGTTCTTTGTCGGACGATAAGGTAATGAGGAGGACACACTTCCTCATCAACGTTTTTCCGCTAAATTAGCGCCGAAGTAGTAGGGCCCTTTCGAAATCCTAGAGATTGATACTTTTAGGTGACTAAATTAGAAAGAACCGAGCAAATCCTTGAATTTCCCACACTAAAAGGTTTAAATAAATCTATTAATTGACATAGTAAACTAAAGATAACTATTTCTAAAATTAATCATTAATAAGTTACATAATAATATGTCTACAATGTTTGTACTTAGTTATCACAAGACCATGATTTACATTTTTAGTCATATCGCATTGAAAAATTATATTAATACATTGCGAAGTAAATTTATTACAATATAAATAAAATCTTGGAACTTTGTAACCTTCTTAACCCTTAAAATACATATATTAATACTTGTTTTTGCTGACAATCGTGCATGCAATAAAACTAAAATGCCGGAGTAACTTTCAAAAATTGAAATTGTTAAATATTTCAGGAAGGAAGTTATACTGAATCTGAAGGTTGCTTTTGTTTGAAGTCTTTACACCTCAGATAAGTTTTAGAATCGACATTTTTAATTGAAAAAGTAAGCTAAAGATAACAAATTCTATAATTAATTATTAATTAGTTACATAATATGTATACAATGTTTGTACTTACAACCCAGGATCATAATTTACATTTTTAGTCATATCGCATTGTAAAATTATATTACTACATTGCGAAGTAAATTTATCGCAAGATAAATAAAAACTTGAACCTTTTTAACTTTTAAAATAACATACATTAATACTTGTTTTTGCGGACAATCATGCACGCAAGAAAACTATATGTTTTTACATTTTGTCATATCGCATTGAAAAATTATATTAATACATTGCAAACTAAATTTATCGCAAGATAAATAAAAACTTGGAACTTTTTAACCTTTTTAACCTTTAAAACAACATACATTATTACTTGTTTTTACCGACAATTAGCAAGCAAAAAAACTAAAACGCAGAAGTAGCTTTTAAAAGTTGAAATTGTTAAATACTTTAAGAAAGAAGTTTATACTGAATCTAAAGGCTGCTTTTGTTTTGCAGTTTCCACACCTCGGATAAGGTTTTCAGTTGGCATTTTTGGGAGAGACTCATTTACAACGATGCTACTTACGTCCTTGCATGAGATGGTAGTAGGAGCTCCTGCAAATATAAAAATAATTAAACTAACATATAAGGAAATAAAAATTATTTACATACATACATGTGCGTGTATATATATATATTAATAAAACAATAAATTTATATGAACAGTCTGTGGACATTACACCTGTCCGAACAAATTTGAAAATTTCGGAAATGTGGCAACAAGCGAAAGTACCAGTTTCGTAGGACGCATCGATATCTTATGTATTTCGAATTGTTCATGGTTGAAACACCGGCCCAACACGGCACTCAACCATAAACAATGCAAAATGCGTAAGACAGCGATGCGCCCTATAAAAGTGGGACCCCTGCTCGATGCCATATTTCCAAAATTTTTAAATTTGTTCAGACAGATGTAATGTCCACAGACTGTACCTTTATTATTAACTTCACCCGTCACAGTGACAGCCGTTCCTTTGTCAATATTTAGAGGAGAGTAATTGCAGATTTGAATGGTAATCTTGTAACTTCCATCTGTTATTGAGCCACATCCATAGCTCATGTTCTCATATCGGCTTGACGAAACAGCAAATTTTGTCTTAATATATCCTGAGATATCTGCAAAAATAAATACGTATATAAAAAAGTTTATACTTTTCATACTTAATACCTTCATTTTCGGTTGTATAATTATTATTTTTTAATTTTAAAAGTAGATTTTGGTTGTTATAAAACGAGTAAATAATAAATTACTAAAGGAGTTCGAAAACTGGTGTCTTGACAGAATATTAAAAAAGTGACATACTGATTAAGCCACTGACTTCATTAATATTTTCAAATGTTGTTGATTGAGGCTCTGACACATTTCTCTCTGGTAGTGATGCATGACATCCCAAGTAATTAATCACAGTATTCTTCTGAATGATTATTTCGAAGGGAACGAAGTTTTGTGCTTCTTTAGCGTAGGTCAATTGCACTGCTTTGCAATGCCCTCCATCTATATGCAGAATCTATATAAAATAAAAAAAGGATTAGCAAGAACAAAAAAGATATATTTATAATAATAATTGTGAATTAAGTATTTTTCGTAAAAAAATTATCTTAAAAATAGTTAATTTTTTTGTAATGAAGTTATAAAATGTTTTTGTAAAAACAATTTTCTTCATCGTTAAATCACCTGAGGAAATGAAAATACCCTTACCCTAATTTTAATTTCAAGCTCATACTGTTTAATCAATTCGTCTCCCCAAATAAGACAAACTATTCTTTTTCCATTTCCATTACTTAAAATAAATTTGAACAATTGCTATTTTTTCTTTTGTCCAACTTCTTGAACCGGATAAATTTCATCAATAAAACCCACCAGTTCTCTACAAGCAATGAAGAAAAGTTAAGGAATAGACATTATCAATAACAAAAACAAATCTAAGAATATTTACGCAGTTTGATCCCTATCAATCAGCTGATTGAAATCTTCATTAGTTGAATATGGAAGTGTCGCAGTGTTATCTATGTCATCCAGGTTCATTATAAAATCTGTAAATTTAGTGTAGACACTCACAGTTAAAATAATGATACATTATATTGTTTAACGCAAACATTATTCAATAACATAAAAATTATTAAATTTAAATTATACTAATTAAATATAAATTATATATTAAATATAAAATATTGAATATAAATATATTATTATAATAAATTTGAATTATATTCTATGTAGTACGGTTGCAATGAAAAACAATAATGTTCATATAAATGTAGATTTAGGTAGGCAATATAAGTAAACATGACTTTACATTCCGAATCTTTAACTTTTTTGTAAAAATGAATGGCTTTATAAAAATAATAATTTTCAAGATTCAAGATGAAGCTTTATCCTAACATAAAGCTTGATACACGAGCTCTCCAGGTCCATTGTATAATGACTGTGTACTTTAAATAACTTATGCATAGTAGAAAGTCTGATTTTTCCTGAAATTCTTCCCGCTAAAACGCAGTTTGAGATGGAAGGAGTACTACAGCTGCCTGAAAATTAACAAGAGTACATAAAAATCTTGGAATGGGCCTTGAGGGCTTCCATATAAAATTTTATGTCAGGACAAAGCTTCAGATTAAAAATATTTGATTTTAATACCAATAATTTTTACAAAAAAGCTAATATTTTTCGACTGAAGCTTCGTCTAGACATAAAGCTTGATATACGAGTCCTCCAGATCCATTGTATAATGACTGTACTTTGAATTACTTATGAATAGTATAAAGTCTGTTTTTTCCTGAAATTCTTCACGCTAAAACGCATTTTGAGATGGAAGCAGTACTACAACTGCCTAAAAATTAACAAAAGTACATAAAAATCTTGGAATGGGCTTTGAGGGCTTTAATATCAAGTTTCATGTCTAGACAAAGCTTTAGTAATAAAATATTAACTTTTTTTGTAAAAAATTAACGCTAAATATTTCATGCTATCTAACCTGAACCTAAAGTACAGTATTTAAAGAAATTTACGGCTTAACATTCCGACGACAAAAAAAACTAAATCAATAACACAATGCTTACTGCGAATCCAAGAGGTCGGTAGTACCAGAAGATGAACCAAAAGCAAAACCAGCTTCCCAGCATCCACTTTTAAACATGAGTAGGACACGCATACCTGACTCTTGGCAATGGCAGAGCTCTTTACGATAGCACAGTTGTCCTTGATTCTGCAGCTTCGTCCAGACATAAAATTTACTAACAATGTAAATATTTCATGCTAGCTAACCTTAATCTAACATACAGTATTTAAAGATATTTACGGCTTATGATTCCAAAGGCAAAAAAAAACTAAATCAATAATAAGACACTGCTTACTGAAAATCCAAGAGGTCGAAACTACGAAAAGATGAATCCGAAGTCAACCAGCTTCTCAATATCCACTTCAATGGAAGCAGAGGAAAAAAATATCTGACACCCTGAACAACAGCTACAGCACTCTAAGCAACAGTTCCAGTCGCACTTGATATTCACTGCTGCTGAGAAGAGAAATTTAATATTAGGATTGCAGCTAAAAATAATTGTGGCTCGTAGTAGAAGAAAATTATGCTATCTAGCGTACATTAAATAAAAAAAAAAAAAACAAAAACGCTATGATATTTTCACGATATAAAATTAGTCTATAAACATTAATAAAACAGTAAAATATAAAAAATACGATCATAATTAACTACTTAATACTCACATGTATCAAAATATTGAGTTGTCACGGAGTAAATCGTTATGATTGCAACGATAATAGCAGATCCGTGAGGTGTGTATCCGTGCGACGCTTCTAGATTTTTACACCTTGGTCCTTGCACGAATAGTTGATGCTATAAGGTTACGTTAATCTTCTGTTTCCTGCATATTCAATTAGCTAGAGCTATAATCGCGTCACCTACTTCCTCTTTTGCAGCTAAAAAGTTACATAAATTAAATAAGTTATTATACAAGTTATATTAAAATGTTATATCTTTAAAGTAAATATTATATTAACTAATACTTACGCTTTATTTTAAAGCATAGTCTACTCTAATTTATTGATGAAAATATATTTATTTAGCACTTTCTATAAGCACGATCAAAATCAACTAATCACATTCAGTCTTTAAGTGCTTCACTTCTTCCGGTCATTACTTTTTTATAAGGGGATTTTTTAATGCATCAGCGATATTTTTCAAACATATCAAGTGTAATAAGATTTATCAAATTTTATCAGAATAATGATTCGATGCATCATTGCTGTTATTGATGTTAGACACTTGAACCAGAATATCCTTGTTACATACGTATGGTGGGCTCCATAACTTTCTAATACAATCAAAACCAATAGGGAAAAATAACATATTGTATAAATAACCGTAGAAAATATATATGCCATAAGATTAAAATTTGACCTGTTCCTTATTGAAAATAATTATGTCATTTTGGTAAGTACCAAAATTACGTAAGATATTGAGATACAAATTCGAACGTTTGTTTACGTCATTTATTGTATGTATTTGTTACCTGATTGTCCCCGCAGAATTTTTTTCCATAAAAATAATTAATGCAAATATAAATGTTGCAAAAATTGTAAATATTACGCAAAACAATCAGAAACCGCGTACAATAATATATGATTCGAAAAAAAAAAAAAGAATTCTTATTTTTACATGATTTATGAATTCTTTTAATTAGTCATCCATCCAAGTACTTACCGTGCCGAACGCTGCTTAACTTCATTGATCTATTGGCGACATATTTTTCCTTTACATTCTGCACTCTTGTACTCTCTCGACTTGCTTTCGTACAACTGTATGTGATAATTAATAGTTTATACCGAATAGAATTGTTCTGATTGTTTTGCGTAATTTTTACAATTTTTGCGACATTTATATTTGTATTAATTATTTTTATGGAAAAAACTTCTGCGGGGAGAATTAGGTATAACAAATGAATACAAAAAATTACGTAAACAAACGTTCGAATTTGTATCGCAATAAGTTACGTAATTTTGGTACGTAGGTTTTGGTGTCTAGGTATGAAATTTGATTGTTTTCTGGTTGCCTAATCTGTTACTATGTATCAGGATTTAAGCAGTCCAGGCTGCACATTCTATATAATGTATATACCAAGGGGCGCGGCAGCACCCTCGACGGCAAGTATGAGAAAAGCAGAGGGCAGAAGAGCCTTCCTTTCATACTTTGGTAATTAGTTGTACTCGATGTCGAGGTTTTCATGGTCGCCGATAATGATGCCCAGGTTATGCGCTCCGCAGTTTTTCGTGTCTAAGTGTGGATTCAGTCGTACTCGATCTCTAGTTGTACAGGGTCGCCAATAATGATGTCCAGATAATGCGCTCCATAATTTTTCGTGTTTAGGTGTGGGATTCAGACGTACTCGATGTCTACGTGTATAACGTTGCCGATTATGAAGTCTTAGTAGCGCGTTTCGTAGGTTTGTGCGTCTAGGTGTGGAATTCGGTTAAACTCGATGTCTAGGTGTACAGGGTGGCCGATAATGATGCCCAGGTAATGCTCTCCGTAGTTTTTCGTGTCTAGGAGTGGATTTAATTTGTACTTGATGTATAGGTGTAAGAGTTTTGCCTCCAATTTACCATAAACTATCGTTGTAGCAATATTTAAACTCTCGTGCCTATAAAGAAACTATTCAGCTACCTTATATAAATTTATCGGACATATAAAATTACGGCTTGTATAACCTTAATATAAACCAACTTATGACTCATAAATGGACGACTGCATGTTCAACAATTCTAAGACATTTACTATTGAATTCCCGAAATAGTTCATCATAACAATAAAAAAAACTAGATAATTGTAAAGAAACCTAATCTTCCTATGTAGTCAAAAGGAACTTTTTATAATAAGACATTTATCCGTACGTAAAATAAAAATTTTACACTCAAAATGGCAGATCTTTCTTAACAGGAGTTTTAAGACATTTACCCCTCAATTCCCGTGAAAATTCGTAGTAGCTATAGCTGTATGAGTTTTGCCTCTGATTTACCATAATTTATCGTTGTAGCAATAATTAAACTCACGTGCCTATAAAGAAAATATTCAATCGTAAGTGGATAGGCGCTTATGTCATTAGAACCACTGTCGACCCCATACACCTACACATCAAGTACGACCGAATTCCTCACGTAGACACAAAAAACTACGGGGCGCACTACCTGGACACCATTATCAACGATCTCATACACCTAAACATCGAGTCCGACCGAATTCCACACCTAGACAGAAAAACCCATGGAGCGCACTACCTGGACATCATCATCATCGACCTCATACGCATAGATATCCAGTACTACCAAATTCCACACCTAGACACAAAAAGACACGGAGCGCACTACCTGGACACCATCATCGGCGACTCTATACACCTACCCATCGACTAACTCCAAATCTGACATTTAGACACAAAAAACTACGGAGCACACGAATCTGGACGTTGCTATCGGATATCCTATACGCAAAATAAAAATTAAGTCACGCATATATCTCCCATTGATTCTGCGAATAAAGGTGGTGTAAAGGAAAAGTGTATTAGTAATGATCAGCGAAGTTAAGCAACGTACGGCTCGATTAGTACTTGGGTGGGTGAACACTCAAAAAAAATTTCATAAATCAAATAAATATATCAATTGATTTTTTTTGTATAAAATATTATTATGTAAGATTCTTTATTGTATTGTGTAATATTTGCAATTCTTGCTGCATTAAAATTAATTATTACAACAAATTTTTAATGCTTAAGGGGATGTCGGAGCAATAAACGTATTTTTTTATTCAATTATATTTTTTTCTAATAATGGTAAAAATGAATTCTGGGAGTTACTTGCTCTAGTTCTTAATATAATAAATTATTCTGTGCAATTTCATGTGAATAGAATTTATCGTTTTTATAAAAACTTGGAACTTGTAAGAGATGTTTATGCAACGAAAGTTAACCTTAAAATTATGGATAAAGCTCATTTCTACGTGTAACTTTTTTTATTTATAATTTTAAGAAATATTAGGAGTTAGATGCTCTAGTGCTAAACATAATTAATTATTCTGTGAAAGATCAGATTTATTGGACTTGTCGTTTTTCCAAAAACTTGGAATTACGAACTATTGAAGAGGGGGATGCTCCGACATCCTCTTAATAGTTTGTCACATCACTTTTGTAAGTTACGTCACGAATTGAAACATTTCGTTACGTAACAAAATGACGTGACTTCGTTACGTGATTTTTTTCAACTGCGATGTATAAAAGGTAGTTGAATAGTTTCTTTACCGGTACGTAAGTTTAATTATTTAGAGGCTAAACTATTACAACTATTGTTAATACGACTTTTGTTACATCTAATAGATAGAATCTGAGCACCACAGATACGCGCAATTAGTCACGCTAACAAATACTCGAAGTTCAACGATTATTTTTTGCGAAAGCGAATCAAGCACATGCATGAATCTTATTACTTATTTGCGGGATTTCTGTTAAATCCTGGGATTCTGCTACCTGCCCAATCTACAATCCCTATGTATCATGTGGGAGCCGTCCTTGACGTTGGTTAAGGCGCTTGCCTGTCAATATAAAGCGAGTCAATTTCCATATACAGTTGTACGAAAGCAATTCAAGCGACTACAAGAGTGCAGAATGGTGTAAAGGGAAAATATGTCGCCAATAGATCAATGAAGTTAAGCAGCGTTCGGCACGATAAGTACTTGGATGGGTGACTAGCAATAAAATTCATAAATCAAGTAAAAATAAGAATTCTTTTTTTTTTAATAAAATATTATTGTACGCGGCTTCTGATTGTTTTGCGTAATATTTACAATTTTTGCAACATTAATATTTGTAATAATTATTTTTATGGAATAAATTCTGCGGGAAAATCAGGTAACAAATACATACAATTAATTACGTAAACAAACGTTCGAATTTGTATCGCAATATGTTACGTAATTTTGGTACGTACCAAAATGACATAATTATTTTCAATACACCCCGATATATAACTTATTTGGTATGCATAAACACCAATGCAACAAGATTTATTTAAAAAGCTTAATAAATCTAATATTATTGGATATATGTAAAAAATATTGCCGGAATGTTAATAAAAGTAACTAATTTACCTATTTATCATAATTAAATCAATATATATCACGAACTGCATCAATTCATATAAGTAAATTGATCAGTCTGCGTATACCCCGATAAATGATTTATCAGTGAATATGTAATGTCGGACTAGTTTTGTAGAATACTAGGATTAGTCAAACATAGTGTAACATTCGATCTGAGCAATGATTGTTTGCAGTAGATTCTAGTTACCAATAAATCTATGCCATTGTCAAATCTAGGCTTGTTTGTAGAGAGCAATAGATTTATTGCCACAGAGCTTTATTTTATTAGACAAGAATAAGGTAATCCATGATTTATTACATCATCGTTTTGGTGTCATTTTAGTATGTACTATTTAATAGCATATTGTTTTATGTAAATGATAAGGTGCACACCTTATTATTGAACTTTTTATGTGAATGATAAGCCTATACACAAAGATATGAGGCGTTTCACGTCAACTGCCCCAGCGCGGTGCGCGAGCTCCAAAGCCGGCTATTTTCAACTCGTACTGTTTTTACTAAAATGTATTTTAAAGAATTCTTGAATAACAGTTTTTGACGTACTTTTTCCTCAGTTTTCTGATGGACTAGTCAGTTTTTTCAAAATTTTTCATCTTCAAAAATTACAAAACGTCATATATCTCAAAAAGTATATTTTTAATATTTTTTTTGGCTATTTAGATCGAAAGCTGAGCATTTTTTACTTAGAAATAGATATTTTTCAAAAAGTGCTCAAGATGTTTTGATCGAGAAATAGAGCGCGAAAGAGAAGATGCAGCGAGCCTCCTGCGCGCAACACTGCAGGCTTTATTTAAGAAAGTAAATAAATAACATTTTACTGATTATTTTATAAAAATACAATTTTATAAGTAAAGAGTAATATAGTGATTATCCGATTTTTTTTCTCAGTTTTTTAGCAAAAAAATCGTGAGATTTTAAATTCATTAATTTTTCTCCCAGTAACTCCATATATTCGTGATTATTTACAGTTTTAAATTCTATAGTGCACCGATCCATTTGAAACCATGATTCATACTCAATTTTATAAATTTCATTTTCATCAAAACAGTCAAACAAATGTCTACGTAATACGAACGTATTGTGGCAATCTAAACAGTCACCCAAATAACATCTATCTTGCGAATTATTACACACTATTGCTTGAATACAATCGTGGTAATTTTTTAAAGGCAATTTAGTACTTTCAGTTAAATTTTCTAGATCTATAGCACTTAGCATGAGCTTCACATTTTCGTGATGCACGCACACGCACACATTATGCGTACCACTAAATCCAGTTAAAACGCAATTTTGTGGCCTCAATTGTGTAAATTTCGTAAAACCAATAGGCACTTGCTCATTTTCTTTTTTATATAAACCATACAGTTCATTTAAATTACCAAGCAATAATCTTTTTTGAACTTGTTTTCTTTCGCCATTGCTTTGCTTGACAGACCTGTAATCTTTCAAACCCGGCATAATTCGACTTATATCGTCTCTTTAATAACAAGTTTTTACTGAATTAACAGTTTCAACTGGAAGCAGTTTGCCAGTTTTATTAACAGGTATTGAAAAAATTCCGCTTTTCGCTACTAAATTTTTTGCTTCGCGAGCTTCTCGTTCACTACATCCGAATTCTTGCATTAAATCTCTGCAAGACCAAAACTCAGGAGCAAGAGTTAATAATTGAATTCGCTCTTGCTTGCTGAATGATTCTGAATTTTTTTTCTTTATTTGTGTAACGTCGTGCGTTCCTTTAGGAAAATTTTAAAACTTGATCACATGGTAAATAAGTTACCATGCGCTTTTGATTAGATCACTAATCAATATCGATTAAACTCACCCATGATAAAACAGGTCACTTCTCTAGCATAAGAAAAAATGAGTCAATACCAATGACTGGTCATATCTATGACTACCCGCACTCGGATATACAGTCGAGTTCATACAATCAATACATATATATCATATATTTATACAACGCAAGTTTCTGGGATTTTGTTGGTTTCTGGGATGTATAAATTTTTATCAATTGTATAATAACCTAAAACCCCACAACCCCCGACCACAATGATGTTCGCCTGCGGCGCCCGCTTCTGTTTCTGGTCACTATTGCGTATTAAAACACGAAAACATTACTAAAATAGTAATTTTACCGAACAAAGTCGTCCCAGAAACTTGCATTACACTCCGAAGTTTTCTGGGATATCCCAGAAACTTAGAGA
>UELU01072736.1:2654-29363 GCA_900490025.1 Megastigmus dorsalis | reverse complement strand
CCCCTCCCCCATCCACCCACTCACCCACCCATGCAGCTCGCGAGGCGCGCAACCAGCGCGACACTCTCTCCTTCCTCCTTCGTCTCTTTACCTCTCTCTCTCTCTCTCTCTCTCGACCTGGTATAACCCATCTCAAATAAATTCAAATATCACGTCATACGTTCGCGTATAACGTATACATTCAGGGAGAGCTCTGCGTAGTGTACGCGTATACACGAGCGCTGCGGCATTTCGTTACGTGGGTGAGACAGCCCAGAGACTTTCTATATATATACACATAGACTTTCAGAGTCATGGTTGAGGCGACTCCCCAACTACGAAGTATATATATATATATATATGTATGTATGTATGTATGTATGTATATAGGTCACGTCTTTTGCTGCTTGCATCGCGTGGAATGCGTGAGCTGAACGCGCGAAAAGTCATGTGTCACCTGCACAGCTCGAAATTTTGTGCTGCAACTACCGGGCGATCTTTACACCGCATATGCGTACAGTGTCTGCTTTTTCGTGCGCGCGCGTGTGTTGCCCTTACCTAAAATGGAGTGCGTAATGCATACGCAGGCTTGAGTCGAGGATATGATAGGAGGCCGAAGCCTGGACAGCTATTCCTTTTATGGCTGTTGCGCAAATAATTGCAAATAACGATCGTTAATATAATGTAGCCTGTTATAATATCTTGCGCTTGTTAAGTGATCTCCATCATCGTATTATTGTCCTTGAAAAACGAAAATTATTAATCAATCGCATTTAATGAAGTCACCTTTCATTCAACATTTTATAATTTGTTTTTAATATTTAACCCTTACTTATCATATCTCTCTAGCTTGTCTTACGGGTTCCACGAGGACCCCCGCGACAAAAATTCTTATAAAAAAACTATTGAATATTTTTACTTACGTTGAAAACTTACTTTAAAGAATCACATAGGTTATACAGTAGAAAATTAAATCTAAGTATACTAAAAATGTAGAAGTGACTATTTTTACAAAATTTCTTAACTTTTTTATGACTTTTTTAAACTGCTACAGATAGACTATCTGATCCAGCCTAATGCCATTGACCTGAAGGGTAATTGTCCCTAGAACTCAAAAGGATAATCGCCCACAAACTATCGGAAAACGTTGATATATAACCACTATCCTTATGTTTAGGTACTAAAATTTAAAAAAAAAAGTCTGGGGTGCACATGGACCCCGTGTGGCAAGTAAGCGTTAAACATACTATGCAGTCTGTATGGTTTCATAATATTTTTATATCGATCCGTTATAAAACGCAATTGTAAACAAAAGAATATAGTTAGTTGTATTGAGATAAAGGGTAAAATGAATAGAAGCAGGCAAACTGATCCTTTTACCACAGTGGATTCAGTGGAGTGTCATATTTCCCAAATGGCGTGAAATTCGCGTGGCCTGCGGCTTATTGATTGTCGAAAAGGTAATAGCTAATACGGCTATTATATGAGCAATCAACAAAGACCGGACGAAAATATTATTAGTATACAAAAGATTGTGGACACAGTTGAATAATCCATAATAAAGACCTTTCAGGTAATCAATTTTACTCAATGTGAACACATAATAATTGTTATGTTTGATATATTTTTGCAAACATTCATTTAGTCCGTAGCTAATCGTGTGTTAATTTTTCCAAATCATCGTTCTATCTATGAAAGGTCAATTTCCGAGTAATGGAAGTTAATGTATATCTAAGTGTTCTAGATTCAGGATGAGCTTCTGAAAGTTTTTTTAAATAAAATAGTGACATAAAACGTATACCCTTTTGATTTGATCTTATTATTATTATCAAAAATACAGCACCGTGAGAAATGTATTAATTACAATAATAGATGTTAAAATTCTATATATTTTTTACTCTAACAAAGATAACGGAGGTGCCGAGGGTTCTCAATAAAACTGACTTTCTATGTCTACAATTTTCACCTGAATTATTGGACAATTTTTAAATATTTACGTATTTAGCAATCATCAAAATTTTGGATTACAGTTATCAGCTTAATTCATACAATAGATTTCAATAGATTTATTCGATATAATAATATAAATGTTTACTACAACTCCGTCTGACCAAACTTGTATCTCTTCTACTGGATATACTTACATATATTATTTTCATCATTAAGCGTACGCGATATTCTTATTTCAAAATTTGTATTTAATTGTCATTTACTCTTCTTTGTTTTTTCAAAGTACAGATGCGATTTACAAAGAAACTGCAATATCCCAACAAGAAAAGCCACCGAGGTACATTATTTCGAAAATAATCCGGGAATAAGAACTTTCATCATTCCGAGTTTTATACTAATACGAGAGCTCATCGTAGCATTCGTTCTCATACGAATTTAATATCATTTACAGGAAAGCCATTACCATTAGATTCTACAAAAAATTCTACACATCGCGCGCAAAAAAGAGGGACCGGTCTCTGCTGCATCCCATAACCCAAATCTCTTCAATTTTCCCTTCCCCTCTCTCTCTCTCTCTCTCTCATTTACCCTCCCTCTTGTCTCTCGCTTCCATTGTCTTTTCTGCTTATAAAACTTTCTGCCGTGTACGTGTTTTAAATTCTCTCCCGCACTCCTTTCCCTCTTTCACGGCCAGCTCTTCCCTGGTTTTTTCTTCCTTGCTCTTTGTGCGTGCGTACATTTTTCCCGCAACCTTGCAGTCTATCCTCTCAGCTTATTCTCTTTATGTCCTTCGCATCCTGTCTCTTTCTCTTGCAGCTGCCGCGCGAGAGATAGAAGAGAGAGAGAGAGAGAGAGAGAGAGGGAGAGATAGAGAGGGATTCCTCTACGTTTCTCGCAATAATGTCAGTTTATTAGGTAATTTCGTGACGCCAAGCGTGAAACTCGGCGCGTTGTGCCGCTTTGAGAGCAAACGAGCTGCGAGACATGCGCGTGAGTGCGCGTCCGCTCTTCTCTTTCCCTCTCTCTCACTACCTCTGTACCTCTCTTGTCCTCTTTCCTCCCCTATCTCTTGCCCTCTCCCTTTCTCTTTCCCTCTCTCCTTCGCTTTCCCCATCTCCATATCACAGAATGGAAGAGCACTGTGTCACGGCTGTTTTGCTTTAGTGTATAATTCGCGATATACACACATATACCCGAAAGAAATACATAATTAAAGAGTTGGAGTGATGTTTCACTTCTCGGACTTGCTCTGCATGTTATGTATACATACGCTTTAATCCTTGTTACCAGGACACAAGCTCATGGAATGCCGACCCTTTTTGACTCGTGAGGTTTAGGAAGAATTTAAGGCTCGTAATTGACTTTAGATGTATCTAAAACTTACCAGAGGTTTCAAATTGACCATCATGATTCGGAATAAGTGTTAAACTGTATGCGTTTTTGAGGCATTTGATTAGCTAACAAAATAATATTATTGAGTTAAAATTTAATCAATACATAAATGATCAATGCTTGGTATACTTGAGTTTCTACGATTTACGAGCCCTTCGGCTATAATGTGTCACAAGCATAAATAGCTGCGTATTGACATGTAAATAATATGCGTCTAACTTGTTCAATATACGTGAACAAATGAATAGGTGATACAATAACGAAAAAATTCATGAGGTATTTTTACCGGAAATGTTGTGATACACAGTTCATATTGCAAAAACTAAAAATTGGGACAAAAATGTATTATTGAACTCGTTTACATTTACGAATAGATCCAAATAATTTATGATCTACTGGCTAAATTAGATTAAAAATATTTATAAGCGTTAATTTTTCATTTAAAACTGATAACATATCTTACACCTTTTTTTTTTATTAATCTTCGTGTACAGAACGATTGAGCTACCAGTATTTATTAAGTAATTAGATTGTTGCATCGTTTTATTGCGATATGTATAAAAAATTGTTATTTCATTTATTGTTGTAGATGGTCAGCGATTTGTACGACCTCATATTTACTGACAAACAGCTTTATAAAATACCTCGAAAACAAATGAATAATACAGTAATATTACAGCATTATAGAGAAAAAGAGAGGGAAAGAGGAGAGAGGGAGAGAGTATAGTGGAACGAGATGATGTTCGTTGGCGTGTTATTGCCGCAGCTATTGTCAAGTACATGGGCTACGGTGAATCCGCATAAAGCGCGTGGAGTTTGTGCCTAGTAGTCTTGACAACAGTTATGGAGCTAACGTATACCGACACGTATCATCTCGTCTCTGGAATATTTCGTTTTCATTTCAACTTAATGACCTATAAAATGTACTGCTCTGCGGGATGAATTTACGCGCTCGCTGATAATGCGATAAGAGATTTAATTGGGTAATTACCATTGAGTGAAATAATAACGGAGATTCTTAACGATAATTCGGTCTTGATTAAGCCCTTAATTGTTTATAAATATATATGGGTTCTACAAGTCCCTTAATTCTTTGAGCTTTTGTATTTGGACACCAATTTTCAGGATTTCGCTATCTTTTAATTGCATTTTTTCTTCTCGGTAAAAAGCACAATTTCAGGTATTTTACTTCTTTAATTCACTTTTTAGAATAAAAATAGGAAATAAAACTTAATTTGTATGGAAGCAGGTAAGCTAGTTTCAACGAAAAATCTAAATGCCTACATTAAGAATAAACACTATAAAATATGAATATTATTTATTAAAATTTAAAATAATATTTTATAATAAATATTTGATTTTTGCAACAGATCATTGTTGAATATTTTGTATACAGTAAATTTTATAGTAATCAACCTTTATAGGTAGATGTCATTAGATTTATGAGCTCTGTAGCGCACAAAAATAAAACTCACAACTTCTAAATTCATGAATATACCAGACCAATGTCTCGAGACTTCAGAAACACTTTTACAACATATTTATAGGGGTAAAAATGTTTATTACGGTGCCCTTTTCTTTAAGTGTTCAGGAATTCAGACGTTCACACTCCTTTATTCGATCCCAAACACATAAAAAGAAATTCTACAGGGCTTCGCTATATTCTTAATGTAACAGATGTTGTAAGCTGACTTTCCCCTTTTAAATAGTACAAGTTTCCAAGTCTACTGAATTTGAAAAACTTTCTTACTTAAAAATTTATTGATAGTTTATGTTGGCAATGCATAAAATAAAACTTTTGTTCGAATGTACCAATTTCAACGTAATTACAAAAAATAATATTTATGCAACCCTTTGAAGCATTATATCATTATTTGATTCATTGTGACTCAATATTTCGTAATCATTTTTCATGATTGAAAAAAAAATAAAGCGTGAATGTGAATCGTTTGTGTCCGAACCAAAACTTATACTTGTCTTCACATTCTTCTTTGTTAATGTAATATTATTGCTTAAATAAATTACACTTTTCAAAAATATTAAAATTGAATTATAAAGTAGAATGGCTAAAGATGTTCCATGAATTTCTTCAGATTTTTTCAATTATTGTCAAAATTATCGACCATCTCTTACACAATAATGTTTAAATCCTTTCCACGAAAGAAAATTATAAGTTAAATTTAATTTCTTACAAGTAATTATTTTATTGTTCAACGTTATTTTTTTCGATGAGAAAAATAACTTCGGTCTAGAGTAAAATTATAAAACTGTTTCAGCTGTTCCGAAGCGGACATGTTACTATTTCGCTACCGAAGACAAAATGTATTTTTGTCATGAAGACCCAATTAAACACTGTCGGAGATAAAAGCGCGGTTAAATTTAATTTATCTGCTGACTCTATTGTTCCTATCAATTTTAATATGTTCACAAGAATTTATTTACCTATATGTGCGAAAAACTCCAGAAAGGCTGAATTTTTAATTCGACTTCAAATCGAGGATATTTGTTAATCGAAAAAAATCGAAGAATGTAACTTCTTATCGATATTTTTATTAATTCATTAATGTATAAGAAATTAAAATTACCTTATAGTTTTATTGAAGGGAATCAATCCAAGTGGTACATGCAAGTTCCCGGAATTCAATAATTTCTTTTGAACAATAATGTCAATAAAGTATTCATATATGTTCGTAATTCAGTGACACGAATAATTACCGACAGCAAATCATACATAAAATCGAGCGAAGTGCGGCAAAGTCCATCCTGTAATTTGCGCAGCATTCCAATTTGGCGCGCATGACCCATGCTTTCTCTGATTTCCACGAAAACTGATTTTTGGATACTACACCAATTTCGCTCATGGTTCGCGTCCGTTTGATCTCCATTACCTTGATCAAATCGTTTTGCCTCTTTCGCAGTCGATCTCCGCGCGCGAGCGCGCTCTACTTCCCCCTCCCCCCCCCCCCCCCCCCCCCCCACCCCCACCCCGAGCTTTTCGATCTCTCACGCTGTGCGCCGCTGCAGCCGAGCGTAGACGCAACATCATAAAATTGAAGCTTTTGCACCACTTTCCAATACGGGAAAACTAGTTTACGCAATCCGTAAATGGATATACCTCCGCACTCCGCCGCGTCTATGCGCAAATGTCGAGCCAACAATTACCGCAGGCGAGAATGTACTACTGCCAAATGTTGGAAAGAGAGAAAGAGAGAGAGAGAGAGAGATAGAAGCAGGACGCGATATAGAGAGAAAGAGAGGTCGAATACGTATTGCGTCGATACGCGCGCGAAAACGATTCTTCCGAAGTACTCCCCGGGATTTTAACCGAGAGTCGTTGCTTTTGACTGCCAATGGTTCGACTGGGCCGTTTGTTTTAATTATGCGGACGTCTCCACGGCTCTTTCTTTCTCTCTCTCTCTCTCTCTCTCTCTCGTGTCCTCGCTCGCGTTGTCATTTCACTGAGTGTCCAATCGGATTGTAAAAGTGGAGCTGGATAAGAAAAGTCGAATGCTCGATAAAGGAAATTACTAGATAAATCTGTCGACGCGCCGACCCCATTTTTCCATAACACGTATATAACGATGCGATACTTGTAATCATTTGGCTGCTCTTACTGCTGCTACGTTATTCAAAATTTATTGAATTTTGCGTGTTTACATGAACGAGTTTAAATATGCACGTCAAAATTCTGTATTTACACTAACGAGGGCTTGTGTCTGCTGGACTAAATATATATAGGGAATCCAGGTCGAATCGATGCTACATTTTCGACTGGGAATAAGGCTGCATAATCGCTGCGTTATAATATTTTCGGTCAGTGCGCGAGTGGTATTTAATAGATTTTCACAATTAATTTATTAATAACGGGGCGCTATATAAACTATAAAATGACTGGAAAATCATTGTGAATATTCACGAGCCGCTGGTGATGATTCACCCATTATAATGTTCGTTAACCGGACGTAATTGAGCCCTTATTTGTTTGCGCATTACATTTCGTAAGTTTGACAGTCGATGCTGCTCGAGAGTTCAGCGAGCTTGTATTTATGCTCTAGTCCATTATTAAATGCTCTGTGATTTGCTGGGAGGTTGAAACATTAGATTTTACCGCTGTCAGATTATTGCATGCTATTTGCTGTCGTAGTTTCCTTGATGAGTGTTTAAACAGTGCCGACTTTTATGGATGCTAAATCATCTGGTCAAAAAATGTGATTGACAAATATTTAATAACGTATATACGTTGAATAACATTTTTTTTGTAAAGATTTTGACGATTTTTACTATTGTACTTTTTTCATCAACGAGAAAGGTTTGAGTATTATTAAACTATATTGGATGTAGGTAACAATTTACAAGAGTTTTTGTTATTCCGCTCTCTCAAATTCTCATTTATTTGTACAGTTTTATTTCTATTGTTCATTTCGCGAACATTTTTTCTCATGAATGTCAGTTTTTTATCCATGATTTCATATAACGAAAATTTGGGTCTGTAATGAATAGTATATATTTTTAAACAATCAGGTATTTATTCAGGTCATTGGTAAACGGTCGGGCATGACACATCGTTGTCACAACTCACAGATATCTAATTGTGCATTTTAGAGTAGACACTGTATAATTAACTTACAGTAAATTAAATTACTACAATTAACATTTCTAAAATATCAAAGTCTTCTGTTATTGAAGTAGTTCTTCTTGTTTTAAGTAATGTTATTATGGAAATGCAACAATATAAAAATCCATACGTGTACTTATTCGTTATCGAATTTTTTGCCAGTTCTTAACATATTTTTACTGATTATGTTAGGCTACCGATCTAGACGAGATCTAGATTCATCGCCGGTCGAATTGATTAATTTTCTACAAGGTTTCTGAGATATTTAATTTTTTTAATTATTTTTTTAAAGTGCTTTCCATTTATTTTAAATGCTGACAATTTTTCAGTACACAACTATGCAAAAAGAAAATGTCGAAGTGAAATCTTATTTTTATTTTCTTTGATGGTTGTTTTATGAAGTATACAAGTATATAAGTACTTTACAGATTTCCGTCAAAGGAAAGCTGCGCTCACCGTATTATTATTTAATACATAAACACAGACAACACGATTTCAAATAAAGAACATGTGATTCCCGTAAATATATATATGTTGAATGCTTATGGGCACGTACACGCATGTTTATATGTTTACATATTGGTATATGCGATACTCGATTTCAAAATTTCTACCATAAAAATGCACTTTTACTTTCAATTACCACTGTTCTTCATTTATTAGTTCCACTATTTATTAGATTTCAAAATTAATAAATCCTTGGTATGGAAAAACAATTTACCAATAATATATTAACTGAATTTGCAGTAACAAAATAATATATAATATCTCGTTTAAACGAAAATTCATCTACATGTATGTCTTATGCAGTGATTTCAGCTTTAAAGCATGACTGATACTATGTGTATATTTTAAGTCGGCGCGATGCATAATTAAAACAGGACATTCCTCGCAAAGAAAGCAGCTGCGGCACAAACAGCAACAACGCGGCAAGCGTCGTCTATAATATACGAGATAAAAAGATATTATACACATCTCCTACATAGACACGGGAGAGAATAGGAAGGGTATAGGTTTTCAGCGAAGCGGCAGATTTACTCCTTTTTCAAACTTTGAAATTGAATCCCCGCGTGTGCTTCTTTGTAAAGCCGCCCCGTGCCGCGTCCTACACACACACACACACACACACACCCATACCCACTCGCTCGCGACTCAGAGCTCCATCTCCATCAGTATATCTCTACCCGTTGCACACAAGCTCCATGCACAAGGGGAATTCCTTGCACTTCGTCGTCTTCGGAGCCTCCCCCCCCCTCTCTCTCTCAGTCTCTGCTACTATTTTCCGGATCGTCGCCTCGTTCGAATGCCTATAAAGTATTTTACGCCGAGGCACCAGGCGCAGCGCTATCGAATAAAAGAGAGTATAACGGGGGGAGGATCGCGAGAGAAGAGAGAGAGAGAGAGCGAGAGAGAGAAAGAGAGAGAGAGATGCCTGCGATACCACGTGTTTGTATACATACGCATAGAGAGGGTACGCAACAAAGAAGCAGAGAGTCGAGCGGGAAGCTGCCGCCTGGCGTGATATACGCGCGCGACCATATTATCACGTTCGCGCATTATTTGGAAACTGATTTACGGGAGCGATCATCGGCACGCCGAGCAACCGACTACCCCATCCTCTATGTCTCTCTGTATACATTGTAGCTGCGCGCGCGTGTGTGTGTGTGTGTGCGTGTGTAGCGCGAGTGTAGCCTTCGTTTCGTTGCTGTTCCGCTCCAGCTCGCGTGTTGCCTTATTTTTAACATGTAAATAGCGCACGCGCGCGCGGCCGGTAATAAAAGCCGGAACTCGAGTGTAACCGGGGCTCGACAAACTTTAACGCATTTTGTCCGTACACAAAAGGCTGATCGCGCTTACGAAAGAGAGGAAGAGAGAGAGAGAGAAAGAGTTTGATGCCTACGGTGTATCGCTTACCGTTGCAACGCGGATGTTGCATTGTTGGTATTTGTTAATCGTGAAATATGTTGCGCATTATCGGAGCCATGCGTTTTACCAGAGGCTGCTGATGCTGCTGCTGCAGAAAGAGCGATAGTTTTATCGCCGAGTGCGTGTCCGATGATAATTGGCTGCTGCGCCGCGCGTATAAAGTTTATCTTCGGCTAATTACTATTGTGAAGAATAGCGTTTGTTTAGCAAGGGCCTCTTTTCGTACGCGAGAGCTGCGAACAAAACTCTCGAAACGTTATTTAATGAAAAATTAGTTTAACAACATAAGATTATAATAATTTAAAATCGCTAATTTTATTTAAAAAAAAAAGAAGCTATAAATGATAGTGTCTAATTTAACTCAAGATTAACATTTTACTCTATTCGAATTAGAGGCTAGCTATAGTTTGTATTTTATATTTTAATTTTGTAACATTTTATAGATTTTTAAGCATATACTTAAATTAATTATGAGATTTATTATAGTATGGTTTTATCTGTGAGTATCAGAAAACAGTTTTTGCGGCTTTGTCGAAATCCTGTGACTCAGAATTCTTCTGGTGAGAAAAGTCAATAGACTCGCTTGCTGATGGTGAAGAATCAACATCGAAGTAACAGTGCAATGTCCTGCAAACTTCAACAAAAGTAGCAACAGACTTGATGCGGTGTATTTACTAAAAGTTATACAAACAATCATCAGGGTAGAAGTAAAGGTTAACTTTTCGGAAAACATTCTGAGAGATTTCAGAAATTTAATATTGATACACCGATGGTTTTTCTCTATAGAATATCCTTTCAAGAATATATTATGTACAATAATATTATTAATATTAATAATATTAATGTACACGCATACAGTCGAAAGTAAGATTTGTAGTATTTACATTTATTTATAAAACTTAATAAATATCAGTTTAATTCACTATTCAGAAATTCAGTAATACGATATGTAAAATTTAAACTTTTATCAGCTCTGGTGGGTGCTACCAATATGAAATGATAATGAAAGAGCACTTCGATGACGCTACATTACTTTAATTTTCATCGTTTAATTGAATATTATTATAACTTTGGTTTTGTTCATATGACTAAATAATGACAATATTTTTAATTAAAAATATTCTCAATAATTTTTTGATTAATTTACTATATTAATAATGCTTGCCTAATGTATAATTTGATTGCTTCGCATTAATTTGAAACTGATATTTAACACAGAATGTAATTATAGAAATGATGAATTATTGAAAATTGGTTACATCAAATGAAGCGTTTCAAAAGAGCAATTCTGTGTAATATATAACTGTCGTCCGTGAATGATTATAACATTCTCTAATGCAAACGTATATTCGTCATTATAATTTTTATTCGTGTATCAAAACATCCGATGATGTATAGGTTTTAAAACAATCTACGATGCATATATATTGTATATAATTCAGAGTAAAAATATTCTCTAATATTTTTTTATCATTAGGCGCGTGAAAGAGCCAAAGTTGTCACCTAGGCGTAATTTTTCCTTTCCCTTTTGCTGCAGATCACCGGTAGTGTTTACTCCCTTTTCCGCTCTCTCTCTCTCTCTCTCTCGCTTCATCTGAAAGTATCATGTGTAAAGGTCGCCCATATACTGCACGGAGCACTAATGCACATTTAATGTCTTAACTTTGAATGCAGGCTGCTGCTCGTCGCTATATGCTTCCCTTTCCCCCTTCTCTCTCTCTCTTTCTCCCTCTCTCTCTTCTCAGATCCGCTTATATCTACTATTCTCCCGCATATACCTTCTCCTCGCAGTTTTTCTTTCTTATACACGCTCTTGTTCTCCACTGTGGTTTCGCACTCTGCGCCAGCTGCTTCGCTCTCTTACTCGCGAGCCTATAAGGATCACGGCAGCCTGGTGAGAAAGGCCGATTTAACGCCTCCCTCGGACAACCGAGTGGCCGGTCTTGACTTTTCGTACCCATGCTTCTTTCTCGATGTCTTTGTCTACCGAGCTTTCGCAGAAATGATTGTTACGCGCGTCCTTTGTGTGTCATGCTGTCGTTCAAGTCTCCTATTTGAATACATTGCGATTACTCAGTGGTTTCGCTACAATGGGGTGGAAATAATTACTTACGTGGTCGGACAGGTTTTATCTGACCACACAGTTGTTGATTGTTTTAAATTAGATTGGTCAATCAGTTATTTATTTTTTTTTATAAACTACTAAACATTGTTCCAATATTTTGCAGTACCTTAGAAAATATGATTAGCTTTCATTTTTGGTTTTGGTAATTTAGGATCTCCGTATTTCTAAACTTAAATTATACCAATGCTATTTTGGCAGGACATTTAACTGAAATCAATACGTAAGTTGCATTTGCTTAGAATTCTACAATCAAGTTATACTCTGATAGCGACACAAAATGATGTATTTCTTTGCAAAGTGAATTTCCGCATTATGGTTCCATGACTTTTTTTTATAGAGGAAAAAAGGAATCGGCTTAAAGGAAAAGTGGAAAAAATGAAACGGAACAAAGGAGTCGCATAAGGGAATAAGGAATATGAGATGTGGAGAGAAGGGAAGAAAGAGTGAATAGAAATATGAAAAAGAGACGACTATGGATGAGAGAGAAAGAAGGAAAGCAGAGGCAGAAAGAGGAAACAAGAGAGAAAGGAGAGAAGTACTGAGTATGTGTGTGTGCGAGAGAGAGGGTAAGAGGAAAGGGCGAGGGAGAGAGAGTGAAAAGGAGAGAGGAGGACTCAGTGAGAGAAGCTGCGAGTTACTGCCGTTGGGGAATCGAAGTTTTTCCATTCGAGTGGAAATGAGAGTCGAAGTCATTCGCGTACGTATATAACTGCTAGTCATACCTTGAATATCAAAGGTTACCTTTTTCATCAACTTTACTTCTTTCTCAATAGCTTTGAAAATGCAGTTTAACGAATGTAAATTTCCGACGTGTCAAATGGAAATAAAACGGTTTACACGTGTCTTATTTACTGAAACGTTGTTTGTGGCTTTGTCGCAGCAATATTTATGACTCAAGGTAAAAGTGGACATAAAGATTATACGTTAGCAATAAAAAAATGTATTTTAAAACTAATCATTTAATAGATAACTTAAGAATGAATTCAATTTGATATCTTATTGCAATAATTATTATGTAGTTAAATGTTAGTGAAAAAATTATACGCTACTGATAATTGTTATTGGTTTTGACATTTTTTCTTTATCGGAACCTCATTTTTCATTATTAACTAATCAAAATCCAAAGTTTTTAGTAGACGGCAAAAAATATGAATATCGCATGACCATGTTAATTATTTAATTATCTAAATAATTATTTGTTCATAGAATAGTAGTACCAGACAATGATAATTGCATTCCGAATTAAAGCAATTTCAACCGTCCATTATGACTTGCGTAACTCTGGCATTTTAAAGTGGAACGATTGTTAATATTACACCTGAACTAAAAACCAATAACTACGAATATTAATCCTCATCAATTAAAAACATCTCGAAATCTATTTCTCATTCAACAATCTAAAATAATCTCTATCTTAAAATATCTATAAAAAGCAAAACACAAACGACAGAAAGTCACCGTACGTAAAGAAAAACACCGCAGGCATCGTTACCGCCGAAACACATAAAAGAAAGCACCATAAAATAAATTCTCGAGGCTCGAAGCATAACCGAGGCTAAAATGTGGCCTGCCATTCGTTCTTGAGGCGATCGAGCGAAACAATTACAGTAGCCTCGGTGCTCACCTCGACGCTTATCGATAGTGCGATCTGGCTTCAATGGTGGCACGACATCGGCAGCAATGGCGCGGCGTCTTTTATCGATGCCATCATTTCCCGCTTATCTTCTCGATGTCGCGAGCTGTTGATCGCTGTAACAACGCGTATACAGGCCTCGGGACGCACGCCCCTCGTGCTTTTTACTCGATCGCACGAAGCTTCTCTCGTAAGAGCCCCGGAGGTAAACTTCAGCAATAGGCGCGGCTCGACTCGTCGATCGTTAACGAGGTAATGAGCGATTTGCGGAGTGCGAGGGGGAGTTTCTGGAGCGGAATCGCGGGCTCGTTGATTCGTATGACAATGAGCTTCGTCTCGGAGCTTGCCAGTGATATGGTCAAGGTTGAACGAATTAATCGCGCGGGTTGTCAGAGAGAGAGAGAGAGAGAGAGAGAGGGAGAGAGAAAAGAAAGGCTAAGTGGAACGCGCGCGCGCAGTTTTTCATGCGTTGTTCAAGCAGAGTACCGCAGATGGATGCGGAAAGAGCTGAGATTCGAACGAGACGAGTATTAGGGCGATGATTTTGGGTGGCTTTTATTGTCGACTCGTATATTTCGCGGCCTCTTATACCGCGAACTGGTTTTATTCTTCTTCTTTTTCTATACGGGGCCGCCACCTTTTGCGACGGCTGTTGCACCACGCTCGGCTTTATGGAAATTTAGCGGAGTTGCTTTACAGGGGAGATTAGAGCCGCTGAGAGGAGCAATATATATATAAAACTGGAGACAGATTTTTTTACGTGCTTATGCGATTCTATTTATTGTAACATTAGAGATCGATGATGCTCTAAGCATCATAGGAAACTGATATTAGGAATATATATCTAAAATGATCAATTGTTTCATCCACTGAGATTTTATCTATGTACCCGTACATTTCTCTGAAACTTATAAATGAAGTAAAAAAATGTGTGTCTTAAAATAGTTTGCCAATTACAAAAGAAACTATTTTTAATTTTTTTTAACGTTATACGTATTATATTTCGTTTAACGTTACGGGAACGTACTTCAAATATTTGTGCATAAAAATAAGAGAATTTTTCCTTGTTTTTCTTGATGTAACCCTTCCATGAATTAAGACTTTATGCATTAAAATTTATTGAGTATAGTTCTTGTGTTGTTTTTGCGTACAGTGCTGGTTAATGCATTTGTGAATTTTCTTTATTTTTTTAAAAATATTTACTGTAAATTCTATGAACCGGAATAACGAAATTAAATTTTGAAATATTCAGCAGCACCAGTATACAAAAAAAGTGAGATTTTCTATTCATTCAAATTTCTTGTGCTATTCTTGCGCTTTTTTTAAAAATACAAGTTTTAATGATGTGGTATTATTGTTGGTTACTTTATTTCTGAATTATATATTATTTATATATTTTGCACAAATGATTAAATTTGTGGAAGTCAAGTGTCAATGAATTGAAATTATATAATTACGTGACACAATTCACCTGCCTAAGATAAAACATCGTGGGCTTTGCCATCCAATCCTGTTGTATTAATATTCTATTAATATCGGTTACATTTGGGCTTAAAGTACATATGTACGAGCATTTGATTGCATATATTATTATATCGCGAACAATGCAAAGTATAAATAAATGAACATGTAGTACATGCAAATATTGCAACGATGCGACATGGACAGCTCGGGTGTTGAATTGAAATTTTTGTTCCACTCGATGAATGTGCGCTCTTATAACTGTGTAGAGAAGTATCGCAATAAGGTGTGTTGATATAATGAAAGATCAGGAATATACTGAGCGATTTAGTCCAAAATTAATCAAAATTACCTATATGAATGATTTATATTTCTATAGACAAGCCTTAATGATATCACTACAATTTTGTTCAACAATGTCAATCACAGAAGTTCACATTACATTTGAATAGTAATTTTCTGCTTTTTCTATCACCATCGAAAAAACCACCTTGACAAAGACCGCAAAAATGCAGAAAGACTTTCTTATTCAAATGAAGATAGGGAGGCCTCGCATAAGTTCCTTTTCTCGAAAAAAAAGGTTGATATTCTTTTAAGTATTTACGAGGAATTGGAAAGCAAAAAAGCCATATCCCTTGTCCTTCCCAAAGCAGAATCGCACACACACATATATGAGCGTAACGCGTGCGTATATACAATCCACTTGAAAAAGAGCCTGTGTAATTTGCTTTTTCCTCTTCCGCTTAATTATGAAAGCTATATATAAATAATCTCGCATCGAATTCTTTGCCCCCGGCTCGACACGCTCGAGTCACGCAAATTCCGTCGCACACCGCAGCGCTGAAGAGACAATAAATATATATATATATATAATATGTGATACCAGGAAGAACGCCCGCCGCCGCCACGAAACGAAGACTGACACTCTTCGCGGGGGACTGGAGTGTTTCTATATATAGATATACATCTGTGGCGTGGGAAAGAGACAGAGAGGGAGAAGGCTGTTAGGAAAAAGCTCGCGCTCTCTTGGATATATACATGTATATATGGTGGACGTTACCAGAAGCGAGAGAGGGAGAGAGAGAGAGTCTCGTTTCACGAGCGTCTCCGCCATCCGATAACACTCAGGGATGGATTGGTTTTTTGCTCCGGGAACAATTCTATCCCGGACTATTATCCATCCCTGTTCCTCTCTCTCTCTCTCTCTCTCTCTCTCTCTCTCTCTCTCTCGCCATCTGGTTTTTCCGTCTTTTTCGCGCGCGAGCGCCTCGACCTACGTATATACAGTGCTCGCGGACTCGACTCGTTTATATCCCTTGGCCAATTCTCTCTCTCGCGCTCCGTGTGGTTTTTCTTTCTTTGCCAGCCCGCTCGTTCTTTCTCTCGAGCGAGCATTCATATTTCCGGCGCCTGATCGCGTTCCTCTCTCTCTCTCTCTCTCTCTCTCTCTCTCCGCGACCAGCGAAAAAAGCGTAATTGCATGAAATATGCTCGCGAGTTACCTTATGGAAATAAGCTCGGTTAGTGCCCTATACTCGCGCGATCGCATGTGTGTGCCGCTGTACATACGATCGTGCATATGGCTTGTGTGTATGGATGAAGGGAGAGGCAGAGAGAAAGAGAGAGAAATCTGGCTTTCTCGCACGGTGAGGTTTTTCAGCGAGGTCCACCGCACGGCTGCCGCAAGAGATTTATCTTGCTATTTTGTCGATCGCGCCGAGCTCGCGACAAGTAGCCCTGGGATATATAATGCCCAGGCTATGTGGCGCTCGGCCCGCTTGATACAGCCCCACGCGGATTTGTCCGCTTTTCCTCCGAGGTTTTTTAAGCTGAGTTATTACGCCGAGACTTAGCGCGTTGAAAAATTAGCGGACACAACCCTTCTTGTAACGTCGAGTGCGTTTTTCTTCTATACCGATCGTTCCGCCTGTGCTCTGATTTATATGTCGAGCTATCTCGTTGTAAAAAATGCAGATGTTGCTGTTCTTGCTTCACTGTTTTACCATATAATTGTACTTTAGAGTATTTATTTAGATTTTGGAAAACAGTAACAATGCAATTATGTACATTTTGTGTGAATTCATTTGTATTTGAATTAACAATAAGTTGTATCAATTAGAAGACCGTAAATTGGGCTTAAATAAAAGAAATATATACAAGGTTTGATGTATTGCGCTAATTGGCCCAGTTCATTTTATGAATATAATATTTAAGTGTGTTTTATTCGGTTATAATACAGCGGTAATAACAGGCATTTACGAAAGACTTAATTAAAATGAACATTAAGCCAACTTTAGTTAAAAAATCGCATTAATAAAATGAAAATGCAAAAGTAATTAACTATCCCAAAAATAATTAAGTGTGAGATTAATAAAAAAGGTATAATTAATTTAAACGAGACGGGTCGCTTTTATTCCCATACTTTTCAGACATCTCTCAATTTTACAAATTGGAGGGTGAAAGCAAATTTTTATTTTTTAATTTTTTTAAAAAGACAATTCGAATGGCAATTAATGCTGATTATTTTTAATTATTCATATTTAAGTGCAAGAGCCCAAATCTACTCAGTCATTAATATTGCAACAAAATTGTAATAGTGGTGGATGATGATCATCGGCATATATGCACTATATGTCTAATTTGCTAAATGTAAATTGCATTCTGGTACTTTATACTGTGCAATCAAATATTTTCGGAATAAAGTTCAAACGAAATTATTGGACTTTAATCCAAAATTACAGTCTGTAATGGTACGTAGAATATGTTTTTAAATATATCTGTCTTTGGTTAAATCTATAACTGCTTAAAACAGCAGTCTTCAATTACGTGAGTCCATATTATATTCATAATTAGAAAATCAGGGCTCTGAGATTCTGGCTTTTTGGTATCTTGATCATATTACAGGGATAAGGATTTTGGGATATAGGTGTAGGTACATATATATATGTACTATAATGAGATGAAAACTTGTAAGGCAGTGTGCTTCGATAAATCAGTCTCTTAATTATATTTTCAAACTATTGAATTGTATAATTCTTTCACTTCATATATTACGAACATTGCGTATCGCCCGATAATTTGCTTACACCACGATCTTTCAAATACTACCCCTACAATAGTAATACTCCATAATAGCTATTTCTTCAAGATGCAACGGGGCTATAACCATCGCACCGTCGCTTTTCTCCCAATTACACGCGTAGATCCACGCAGAAAATACAGTCGCGCAACAACTCCGCATCAAGGACCGGGGACCGCGTAAAGCCCCTTTCTTTCGCAGTCCTCGCACCCACCCACCCACTCACACACACACACACACACACGTGCGCATATAGAACTCTCCCGCTCTCTCTCTCACACCTCCTGGGACCCTCGCAACCCCCACGAGCACTTCAATAACAGCGCAACACAGCATAACACTAAACTCGTGCATTCTACTCTGGACTATAATCCATTTTGTGAGGCGCTCTCTCTCTCTCTCTCTCTCTCTCTCTCATATATACACTGTAGACCCTCCGAATCCTCCAGCGGGACACCCGCACCCATGGAGACAGAGAGACAGAGAGAGAGAGAGAGAGAGAGGAAGAGAGGGGGAGAGAGAGTCTAGCTGAGATAACGTCAGCCAGTAAATTGCAGCGCAGTATACTTTACACTTTGCGCGCTCGCGCAGTTGTTGATTAAACGAAATTGACGCTTCACTTGGCCCTCCAACTCTCTCTCATACATAGGCCAAGTTGTAAATGATGTGCGCGCGCGCGCGAATGTCCGCATGCAGTGTATTGCGCGTTTATACAGCTTCTGCGGAGTGGCGGCGGGTAGAGGGAAGAGGCTCTGGAGAGGAGGTCAGCGCGGCGACCGGCGCGCGAGAGATAGAGCATCTATATTCATTAAGACGATTTGCCTAAACTCGCGCGATGGCCGACCCGCCGCTCTCTCTCTCTCTCACTCCCTAGTCCTGACGTTAAAGTACCCTCCAAGGACAACAGCTCGAGAGGAAAACTTCGAGAGAGAGAGAGAGAGAGAGAGAGGCAAACGCGAAAGGGGACACGAGCAGCCAGAAGGATTCCGTCGTCTGCTCCCCTGCCTGGCGGCCCTTATCCTCCCGACGTCCTGTCCAAACAATTGATATTATTCGATATATAAGGGAGTATTACGTTCCCGCGCCCCCGTTACCGGTAGATCGTCCCCGTTTGAATCATTTTCTGTTGCTGTTGCTGTTTCGATTCAAAGTTGCATACTACGCGTAGCTTCGCTGCTGCTGTGCGCTGCCGACTACGAGATATGAAGGGAAAGGGCCCGGACGACTTAGTTTTCGTTTAGACAAGTTCTCTCTGTGTGTGTGTGTGTGTGTCTTGGAGGGATTTTCCCCTAGTTGTGAGAGTTAGGTTTCGTTTTTAATTATCTTCTTAGTTTTCAATGTTATAATTCGCTGTGTACAGTTATGCTGCCGCGGAGTATAATAGTTTCTTCGTGGGATTAAAATCGTCGACAGGCCAAGAACTATTACCTCTAGCTATAGTATTTAGATGATTTGGCAGAAGTTCGAAGCAATGAATATTATTTAGTTGTATTTATGAATCGGTTTCGTCGTTCTATAAACACTTTAAAAGAATCAAGCGTATAGAGTTGGAAAGTATAAACGAAGAAAAATACAATAGGTTTAGGGAAAAGAAAGCCCCGCGCGGTAACATGGCAAGCTGCTTTTTATACAAGCTGTTTGAGTTTTTGCAATATCTTCAAAAATTAAAGAAAATATACGCTAAAGAATCTGTGATCAAAAATATTGCAGATTGTATAGCCAGATGTTGCCTTTGAAGGCTTAACTCACGATGATACGCCATATCAAAGGCTATTTACACTATACAACGTTATTCCGTTAAGATATCATTTCATAGGCTAGTGCCTGGCATTCAAATTAGTGTCTACATCAACTCACTATGTATATATCAATATTCCTCAATTCAATATGTTGTAAGAAAGTGTAAAAAGTAATAGAAATTTACAGATCATTTTAACACTCTATTACGATTTCATGTCTAAAGTCAAAAGTATTCAAATTATTCACCACTATAATAACAGCTTACTCTTTTAATTTGAATTAGTGAAATTTCACCGCCAGATCAGTAAGAAAATTGATCACTGACCGAAAATTTATGTATATAGTCATCGCTTATAATAAATGTCCCGCGAGTGCCTGTGTTTCTTTCAGTTTCTTATTATTTTTTAAACTGATTTATATAAAGGAGCTTTTCAGTCCACGTTCCGCGCATTTATCATACTTCACAAGAATGTATACCTACTTTGATAAGATAAGTCTTTTGCATACACGATGCTATTCTAATAAAAACGCTTGCAAAACGATCAGCAAACAGCAGAAATATTATAATACATATAAGCGAATCAAGAACACGCAAAGTTCAATGAAACGTGTATATATATACAAAACGGTACGTGCTGAAAACAAGCTCCAGTGTAATAAAGTTTTCACTCGGTGCAGACAGCAGCAAGCCATTCCTCGCAGCGAAATCCAGCAACTTTTATTGCGTAATTATCCGTATACACAACCACGCACACACACACAGTGAGACACAAGACACTTAAAGGGCCGCCTCCTCCGGGTCCGCGCTCCGAAATATTTCGCGTCGTTATCACGCGATCACCCGTATACGGCGTGTAGTGTAAGAGAGACGCTTCGCATTACCGAACGAGATTAAGTGCCGGGGCTATAGATGAAAACGCGTCCTCGTCATCAGAGAGAGAGAGAGAGAGAGACCGGCCGTTCGTCTGGGCTAAAACGCGCACTAATTACTACAACGGCGGCGGCGGCGGCGGCGGTAGCGGCGCAGCTCGCATAATACCGCCGGCGCAGGGGTAATACCCCTTTCGACATTCGACATTCGACATTCAACATTCGACATTAACTTGACACTAAGCCGGCTTTACTAGCCTCTAGCCGGTTTCACGAACAATACTCCCGAGCTCTCTCTTCGTCTATATATATATATATATATATATACATGTGTGTATATGTATACAGATGGGTGCTTTTCGCTCTCTCGGTACACAGTTCGCAGCTGCTCTCTGCTCGCGTGCGGGCAAGACCCTTTCGCGAGGCTTCTGTCTACTCTGCATTAATCGTCCGTTCCGAAAGTTGCCTTTTAAATTTCTTTATGCGCGAAAGGATCTCTCAGCGAGTTAATTATTTGCGCCGGACGGTCGATAAACGGCGCGCTGTATATCTCGCTGTAGTCCACGTTGCGGTCGTACATAATACGAGTATGCGCGCTTATTGCGTACCACTTCGTTATCTCGCGACTCTAAAGTTATCCCTTTTCTTTTACGTATCCGTCTGCGATTCACATGTGGTTCTTCAGCACTCGTGCGATGTGTGTATCGTAGGAATTTATCAGCGAGAATAACTCGATACGATATACCGCATTGCGTCTCTATTTTCTCCCGATAAAAGCTCGCCCGGATTTCTCTAGACTTGAGAGGATTAATTAGCAAGTTATATACCGCATACCAAATTAGCGTCTAAAATTACATTGGGATAGAGCAAAGTTTTAGCGCCGATGAATAATTCAGGCTTTTCGGTGCGAGTATATATATATATATATATATATACATGTATATATACAGCCAAGCCGGGATATTTACGCATCTCGCGGACGCTATTATACTCTTTCGTTTCAGCGGCGAATTATTACCGTCGCCACACCATCAACCGGCCGTCCGCCCGTGAAAAGTGCAACGAGTCAAGTTGATGGAGTACCATTTGTGTGTGTTGCGCGCACCACCACCATCTCGCGGGATGCATCGGCTGTGCTGAGCTGCGACGAGCCGCGCGCGTGTTTGCGAAAACTGAGATAATTCCACGTATAATGTAGTGCCACGGCTGTACATTATAGTAATTTTGAAAATGTTGCCGCTCAAATAAATTGCGATTATATAAGTACCTACGCGAAATTGTCTTTTTTTTTAACGTGGACTAGGTGCATGCATCCGATTTTCTATAGAATATATTATGGGGACAGATGGTTTCTTTCATAAATGCAGTTCCATTGAATCAATAGAGTTGCAATTAAGTTATGGACTACACCGTTTAATTAATAATCGCAAATCACTTATTTCAGTACTTTTTGTATATACTTATACCAATGAGCGATATTTAAAAATGGTTTTGGTGCATGAACACAAGTAGTTAATATAAATATCGTCAGCTCGATGGAATAAAGGTTCTATCTCAACTATTCAGATAAAAAAAGTTCCACCTTAAGTTTTTGGATTAAAAAAGTCTATATATCTCGCGAACGCGGTGCTTTATTTCAGCTTTAAATTAGTAGAAATTAAAATTTTGTTTGAAAAATAATAATTTCCATAAAAGAAAAATACTCAAAAGAAGTGTTCCCAAGAAGAAAGAAAAACCCTTTCAATCTAAACAGTTGTGGTAGAACACGTTTGATCTGAGAAGTTGAGATGGAACCTTTCGGACCTAAAAGTTGAGTTGCATCGTTTTAGACCTAAACAATTGAGGCACAACATTTTTGGCCTAAAAGTTGAGCTATAACCTTTTTCCACCAAGAAAACGATATGCTCTCAATAATAAATACTTACTGAATATTATGATAGTAAAATTATTTAATTCAATCAGCTATACTATAACTATAATTAAGCTTAGCATTTTATACAACAAAATAAAATAATTGAATGTAAATAAATGTTCATTAAATTTTAAAACTGTCACACGAATGAACGATAAACGCCAATACCTTCGATGAAAGCAGAAAAGGCTAAATTAGGTGCCCTGCCGTTAATAATTCGTCTATGCACAAAACAAATATTTCTCGCAGCATTCGCTAATTAATCCAGGGCTAGATCCTCGAGTTCTTAAATAAACAACGAGCCGAGCTCAATTACGTTTATAACGAGCTAACGCGGGGAGCTGTAAGAGACGCGGAGTTTCTGAATTTTTCACGCCCCGGCCATTCGAAAAATCCACTCGATTTATTATTATTCCCTTCTCAAATTAAGTAATTTCGTTAAAGCGAGCTTGGCCGTACCTACAATCTGGTTAAATGAAATTGATTAAACCAACGGCAGAACGGCGATTTACGAGAATTTAACGGTTGGCTCGCCGCTGTACGCAGGGCAAGAAAAAAAAAACGAAACACGTGCACACCGAGAAAAAGAAAAAAAGAGAGAGATCGAGAGAGAGAGAGAGATCGAGAGAGATCGAGAGAGATCGAGAGAGAGAGAGAGAGAGAGAGAGAGAGAGAGAGAGAGAAGGAAGGAAGATAGAAAAGAAGCGAAAGCGGCCAACTATCCCACGAGTTGTCCCGGTATAACCACCGTTACGAGGTATACGCAATATCTTGCGATAAACTCAAAATGGGGAAAGAGGAAGTGGAGCGGGGTGTGAGAAAAAAAGAAAGGGGAGAGGGGCGAGAGAAGGAAAGTGGAAAAGCGAACTGCAGGTTCGCGCGAGCCATTGGAAGAGGAGCGCAAGGCAAGGCAAAACGATGGCCGCTCGGGCGCGCGAGACTGATATTCCCGAAGTAATTAGGCAGTACTTTTTTTTCTCGTCGACGCCGCCGCCAAGCCCCATAACCGTAAGCATAACCGTTAGAATCTGTTACATCCGGGAGGGCGGCTGGAGAGGGGGATGGGGGGTGGAGGAGCCGCCTCGCGAGCCTCGGACGCGTTTGCTTATATGCGACTGTTCTATATATCCCCTCTCCTCGCTCTCCACCCGAAACGACGACCACGGCCTTAATTCGGATTATGCCCCTCCCGGCGAAACTGCCTAGATCCGTAAGCTCCGCACTGAACTTTTATACTTTTTTTGCCCCCCCCCCCCCCCCCTCCCCCAGTCTTCTATACGTCCATCGTTCGTTCGATGTTCTGTGTAATACGTGGTTCTTTTTATACATTTAACCGCGTACGTCTGCACAGCTCTGCCTCTTTGACTTTCGAGGATGCTTATGTATTTAATGGTGAGCGGGAATGTGGAGAATTGATAGCAAGGGGCTTCTGGTTCGGTATAAAATAGAAAAATCCAAGATGACACGTGGAGATGGCTTATAAGTGTATGAAGTTAAAACTATACTTACTGTGTTTTATTGTTAGATTAAATTGATATTTTAAGCATTTGTATACATAAGTGAAATACTGGATTTCTAATGTATTTTCCGAATGTTTTCTTGATTAATTGTCGCGAACACGTAACGGATGCTAACTAACAAAACACTAGATCCAAGTAGTGGAGGGAAACTTGAAAGAAATTAATCGATCCTGTCCACGCGATAAATTTAATCTTTGAACTTTTGGATCACCATTAAAAGAAATCCATATATTTCAATTAAACTTCAAACTCGAGGCAAGAAGATCAAAATATATAAGTCAGTGTCAAGCATAATAGCTGAGCGTATAATTTTGCTCGTGATGAGCACCCCAATTTCCTCTGTAATATAAGTTCATTCCAGCACATCGAGCTCACGTTTAAAATTTAAGCGAGCTCCGTTTTGTCGCACAATCAGCCAAAAATAACCTGCACGCTTCGAATCATTATCGATTTTCTTCATCGAGTCTCACTTATCTTACTAGTTACACGCAATTTCGAAGCCTTTAATCAATTTCTTTACAGCAAATTAATTTTGCCACTTAGTATCAGCCTTCTTAAATTCTCTTTCCTTCTCCCTATATAGACATAAACACACACACAGAAGAAGAAGAAGAAAAAGAAGAGGACGCTATCCGTCCGTCCAACCATCCGTTTAACCGAGCGACGCGATGTCCCCATCAAAAAGTTATACGCGCGCGTCTCGCGCGTCAAACGTCGCATTACCGTCGCCGCTGCCGACTCTCCTCTACGAGCCACCGAAACTAAAAGTGGCGAGAGAGTCGAGGCTCGCGCGGTGCACCTTGCGCGTAACTCTGCACTTCCATCGCGCTAAATAATGCCGTATAAAAATGAGGCGCAAAAGGGAGTAGAGGGACAAAGAGAGAGAAAGAGAGAGGGAGAGAGAGAGAGAGACAAAGAGAGACAAAGTAATAAAGTTGATGGGGGCGTGCGAGCGAGCCAGCAAAGAAAGAGCTGCTGCAGGGGCACACGTGGGAGAGAGAGAGAGAGAGAGAGAGAGAGAGAGAAAACAGGAGGCAAACTAGAGAAAAGCGGTGTAATGAAATGGAAAAGTTTCGGTGCACTCCATCTCTCTTCCTTATTCCCATTCTTTTTGCCGCGGCGCTGCAACGCGCGCGCTCTCGCTCCTTGACTCTCATTTACTGCTGCAGCCGCCTTCCACAGCCCGCCGTCTGCTCTCCTCTATCTTCCTCCTTTTTCTTCTTCTTCTTCTTCTTCTTTAGCTTCTTTCTTGGCCGCTACTGTTTTTTTGCCGCTCGAAAGGCGAGCACGCGTGCACGGGAAAACTCGCTCTCTCCCGTAATGGCCACTAAACGAATTAAAAAATCAAGAATCCAGCAGCGAAAGGAGTGTTGGCCGTTGGTGACGGTCGATACCCGAGACAAAGGCCACGGGAGAATTTCTTGGAATAGAAGTGTCGCTGCCGCGGTGGGTATATAAAGAATATGTCGAGGAGCTATTATGAGAATAAGATTTGATAATCGACAAGGAGAGTGCACCTTGACTAGAAATTGACAATTTTTTTTACCAAGATATGGTCAAGATGAAACGATCCTTCCAACATTTATTACTTATAAGTTAATGTGGTTTTGCTCATATACTGATTAGTTTCTAGACATTCGCCCCGTTTTATGATGGCCTTGATTTCTACTATGTATTGTTTCCACATATACTTAAAGCATGTTTACTAGTATATTTAACAGGAAATAGGATATTTGGTCTTGGTTGCTGTCAATTTTTAGAATTCAATAAGAAAGAATTCTCTTATTGCGATTTTCTAGTTTGAATCTTATTCACGATAATTTTGATTGAAATTTTTTTAGATCATCGTATTTTAAATTACCAAATTATTCCGTTATGTTGAATATTGACACATTTTCAACGTTTTTTTGAGCAAAACAAAATCATCAGAAGTAATCATACATTAATAAAACGAATATCAATAGTAATGTTATCCTATCGAATAGTAACTTAATTTTAGCAATCTCTCTTGAAGTTATATTATTCATCATGATCGGAAAAAGATTCCCTTCGGATTTTGATATTGGTTTTGTCATCATTATTTTTCTAAACTTATTTTAGAACTCAACTTTTGAGAATCAATACTTTTTAAAGATTAAAAGAATTATTAATATAAAATTGACAGTTTCTGAAATTATAGTCTGCCGAGATCCATACTATTATTCGGATTGTAAAAAATTCATCAATTCTTAAAAAAAGAACCGAATTACTGTTAGAAATTTTCACGATTTTATCGCGAATAAATCGTGAACTTCTTAAGAATTCGCGATTTTTTTGCCTAATTTATAGCTAATAATATCCCAAAAACGACATTATTCTGCTGATAAAATAGAGTAATTTCTCGCGAAAGTAAATTATTAAGTATAGGGATAGTTAGTTAAGCATAGCATATAGTTTAATATTTATAAATAATTCATCATGTAAATAGTAAATATTAGTTAGTAATATATTATTATTATTATTATTAT
>UELU01072713.1:0-12960 GCA_900490025.1 Megastigmus dorsalis | reverse complement strand
TTTTAACATAACTTTAATTAATTAATTTTTTAATATATGGTTTTATTACAGTTTTGATTGACAAAAATAGTTCTGACTTCAGACTAGGTCTGATTATTTTTAACAATTATGTATTGACATTGTGTCATTTTATTAGGTTTGTTTTTTTTTCACGTTATTCTGCATTATTTAATAATTAGTTCACTTCATGTTTCAAAGTATTACTTTTTATTATATTTTAATAAATTTAGTAGCCTGAAGAGGAGAGCATATGTGAAAAGGCCCTCGAAACGTTGCGAATAAATAAATTAAATTACCGCAGAAAAGTGGTTCCATGAAGATCAATCTAGCCCTTTGTCAATTATTTAAGTAAATCTGGCATAGTGGTAGCAGATTCTTGGTTAGGAGGAGGGGAGGCGAGCGCGCTCATGTATCCACCGCCGCTGCTGATCTGCGGGCTATCGCTAATGCATACCGTGGAGGGACCTGGTCACTCTGCTTCTTAGCATCATGCTGTAGAACCCAAAACTGGTAGTGCGGCTGTAGCTACCACCTGATTGCAGCGGAGGTCTGCTGGCGGGATGAAAGAGAGGGGACTGAGAGCGGGCTTTCTGAATGTGAATTCTCTCAGAGCTCACATTGGGCAAGTCCGTCAATTTCTTATCCGTCCTATCACCTGTTCGGGATCGCCGAGTCATGGCTTGGCTCAGTTGTCGATAATAGGCTCATCAAGATCGATGGGTTTAGTGTTTTGCGTCAAGATCGAAATGTAAACGGCGGTGGGGTTGCCCTTTATGTTCGTAATGAGTACAAGGTTAAATTACTTGGAAAATCCAGCAGTATAAGACCTGGTAAACCAGGTATTCCTGAATTTATTTTTTGTGAGGTACAAAAGGGTAACAAGCCACCAATCTTTGTGGGCGTTATTTATCGACCACCCAAAACAGCTTTTTATAAAGATCCTGATTTCTTCAGTTCTCTGAGAGACCTTAGTGGAAACTACAGCCACAAGATGATTATGGGAGATCTTAATGCAGATCTGTTATCGACTACTGGTGATTCGGAGTTCGTTCAGCGATTAGCTGACGAACTCTCGGTTAAGATTATCAAGCACGGCCCAACGCATCATACTGATACATCTCATACATGGATTGACCTAATGCTTGTAGACAACAACGATACGCTACTCAACTGAGGGAATAGTCTGGCGCCTTTTCGTATTAGGCACAATATCATTGATGCTACCATAGATATTCACGTTGTTTCTCTTCCTGAAGAGACTTCTAGCTTTCGAAGCTACAGTAACATAAAATCGACTGAGCTCAATGAGTTTTTGTGTCGCTGCGATTGGTCGTATTTTTCCACAAATACAGTAGAGTCTGACTTCGACATAAATGAGGCGCTTGAATGTCTGAGCGTCAATCTATTGGAGGCTATAAATGAATTTGCTCCGTTGAAAACTGTGACTCCTCGAAGAGGGAAAGCCCAATGGATTGTCGCAGGACTTCAGCTACTCATCAACAAACGCGACGCTACGCACAGACGGTACAAAAGAACCGGCAGTGCCGCGCTCGTGGATGAATTTCTTCGTTTACGTAATGAGGTCAAGATGCGTAAGGATCCAGAGCGTACCTCCTATCTTAGTAATCAGCTTTCTAACACTTTTGATAATAGGAAGGATATTTAGAGAGAAATGCGTAATCTCGGCCTCTTACCGAAAAGCATGGAGGAGTTGCATGGTTTCACCCCGGAGGAGCTAAACTCTCACTTTGCGGGTGTGTCAATCACCCCCAACGAGAGTATAGATAGTGTAATGGATATTATACAGTCCGCATCTGATGATGGTTTTTCTTTTCAACCCATTTCTTTCCCATTTTTCATCACAGGCGAGGGGTGCGGATGACATACCGCAGAGTGTTGTAACGAAGTCCTTGCAAGTGTTGGGGAATTATATAGTTTATTTATTCAACTCGTCCTTTGCTCGGGGGTCTTTCCGGGTACCTGCAAGAAGGCACAGTTAGTGGCTGTAAAAAAGATTTCTGCTGCATCCTCAGTTTCGGACTTTCGTTCCATCGCCTTACTGTGTTTTCTTTCTAAGGTGCTCGAGAAGATTGCAAACTCTCAAATTACCAGCTATCTCTCCGGGACCGGCATCCTCGATCCTTTTGAGGCAGGGTTTAAGCAACATCACAGTACTCAGATAGCCCTGTTTAAACTTACTGACGACATTCGTATAAGCATTGATCGAAGGATGATCACCTTGCTGTTGCTCTTTAACTTTAGCAAGGCATTTGATACAATCTCTCCTTCGAGACTGTTGAGCAAACTTCGCGCTTTTGGGTTCTCAAGGTCCGCACTCTTGCGGATCAAATTGTATTTACAAGGCCGTACTCAACGCGTTTTATCTAAAAATGGTTTTTACCATACCCCGGTTAAAAACACGTCATTATTCTTGCACCGCAGGCGGTAAAAACGAGGCATTATTCGTGAGTATGGAATAATATTCTGCGCTACGGGGATGCGCAGTACTTTAAAGCATGCGCACTTGGACCTTCTACGAGTAAAGAGTCTCGCAGCGGCGAGAGCAAAAGAGACCGCACGCGTGTAGTACTCTAACCATCACTGTACGAAGATCCTCTAAACGCTAATAAAAGTCGTAGGAGCATGATACGTTCTCACCGTCTTCTACGTGTACACTTGAGTCACGTAGAGATAGTTAAAATTATGATTAACGCTAGATTATCCTAATAGATTAAAATTGTTGTCTATAGCAGTTTGAGTATCGTTGAAATTAAGAGTATCTTAATTAAGAGTATCGTAATTAACGATTATCGTGGAATAATCAAAGTGAATAGTACAAAATAAAACTTATTCAACCGAACATAACAGAGATAATAAGATCATCCGTATCAAATTTATAAATTTCAGAAAGTGGAGTAGAAGACTGGAACTGAACCTAACCTAAGAAAGAAAAAAAGTATTTTACTATTAGTAGAGCTCTTAGGGATAGAATATGACAGCTTTATTTAATAATTCATCTGATTCTGAATCAGAATCAGATTATAATAAAGAAAAATAGGAAATAATGCTTAGGACCTTTGAAACAGAAAATAAACTAATTATCAACAATCTTCTACCTAAGCAGTCATGTGAAGTCTATGAAAATGTTTATATGACATTTATGAAATGGCATAAACAAAACAAAGCCACTTCATTTTCTGAAAATATATTAATAGTCTATTTTAATGAATTATCTGTAACGTCCTGACGGGCGCACTCAAGATTTAATTTTAGATTTTCTCCTATTTTGACCTGGACTCTCATCCAATAGTCGGGACTGGAGAACGTTATTCTTATGGCTGATGCTTTCTTAACTTAACGATCGCGAGAAAGTTTTCTATTCTTTCTGAAATTTAACCTTAATGAGTCTGATCCATCAAACTGATCAGGTTGCCCCGTTCAGTATTGGTGAACTCCAATAAAAAAAAATACCTAAACGCCAAACTGACCAGGTTGCCCCGTTTATAATTGGCGACTAAACTAACCTACTGATCAAAGGACAGGCTGTCCTATTCCTTTTGGTCAGTTTCGCACTCTAAAAACTTTCAAATTTGGATTAATTTTACGCGGACACTAATTTATGTTTTAAAATAGTATATTTATTTTAGACTAACCTTTCAGTTCTTCCTTCTTCCCAATTCAGCTGTTTCCGCTTCTCCTGTTGATTTTGTGGATGGGGATTCCTTGCCAAGTGAAGCACAATTCAAATTTTGTTTATTCTTAACTCTGTTCTCTTTATTTCCTTTTTCTGATCGCTTCTTAGGATTCGGATTTTTACAAAATTTTTCACTTGCTTTATCTCGTTGCTTCTTATGCGTTCCCGAACCTGTGGTCTTCCCGTTTGTTACTGACCCAACTGTATTCCGAGATGCAGCACATCACCTTTGGGTCCTCCCCCGCAAAGCTCTTTCCTATACCTCTCTCCCGAAAACTCCGCCCTTGACCTAATCTCTGCCTATCGCATTCCTTCCTTCCGGATGTTTCTTCCATCTCTTTGACCTAATTTCTTCTACCTGTCCTCCTATTTTTCCCTTCTTTCACACCCAAGGTGTTCTGGTGTTCTAAAATAGATGTCGCCGCGTGAACTGAATTAAACTTAGCCTTTATTATTATTACTTACAAGTGTTCTTATCTTAAATAATCTATGTCACTAAATTACAATGTATTTATTTAAAATATATAAAAGAATAGTTATAGAAATTAAATTAAAACTAAAATTGTTGATGTGTTTACTCTAGCTTAAAGGTTTTAATAAAATGAAAAGCTATTATTACTATTCAAACATGAGCACTAAATTTTAATCGTATAAGAAGTATTATTATTAGTTATAATTTTCTTTCTACTGTTTTATTGAAGTTGAAAACTAATTCCTTTTTGCAACTGTAGTCTTAAGCTACCTTGTTCAATTAATATTTGATGATTTTTATTTTATAATATTTTATCTTACATAACTAACATTTTTCTTTTGTTTAATCTTATTCATTTATTTTTCGCAGGTTCTTATTTCTATTTTCTATTTTCCTATTTACTACATTTTATTTTCTTATTTACTACATTTTACGTTTTCCAAATCGCATGTTTGTAACTGCCTGACAAACATCATTAGCCCGGATATAGGTAATGACGCTTGCTCATAACAGACGCTCTGGGTTTTTCCAATCGCTGTCCGAACCTTTCCTCTCTGGCGCCGATGATGAGTTTTAATCTTTTTATTACGGTTACCTGAGAGAACACGGAGCAACCGCTATTTACCGAAAGTTTTACTAGTCCTTTATTTATTTGGAAAACGGAATATGTACTGATGTTTGGCTGTCTGGGTTTTCCCGTAGCACCTGCGTAGACATTCGTAAATTTAAAAACTTACAAGAAAGCAGCGGAATATCTTCGTGTGAATGTTTTCCCTTACGTTCAATAACTTTTCTTAAAAATCACGCCAAAGGATACACGTTTTATAGCGCAGCTTGTGAGAAGCTCAATTTAAAGCATGCGTCTTTTTTGACCTCGTCAGATTATTGATAGTAATTTAATTTTTAATATTCGGCTGTTATACACGTGCGAAGCTACTTTCTGCTAGAAATAGAACAATCAATTAGGATTATCCAATCATTATACTTTCATAGATTCTTCAATTATTATTTGAATAAAAGTTAAGTAAATCTTGTATTTATCTAAATTTAAAGCTTCTAACTTTTCAATTTGAGATCTTTAATGGGTAAAGGGATCAGAGCTCAATGTTTACTTAATTGTATTTAAAGAACAAACTTACATACTTTTAAATATTAAAGCATACCTAAGTTTTCGACAACGATTGTAATGGCGAGGAAAAGACTCTGTTTACATAAATTAAATTTACATATTAGCTGAACTAGCTTGTAAAATTGAGAAATATTTTATCCTTTGCGAATGCATTTAAAATTTTAAAGTGTCTTATTTCGAACAGAACATGGAGCTTGAACAAAAAGGTATAGAAATTCTCAGTTGCACGAGGCTCGCTTGCTGCAAGGTGAGCTGCACGCCCTTCTTAGTTTTAAATTTAGTTACTGAAATAAGTCACTTTTAAATTTTATCAAAGAGATATAACTATCCTACCAATTAAACCTTCCAATTAAATAATCTTATTCGACAGGCGTTATCCTCAGGATTACAAGTTTAGCCAATGCACCTTTTGAATAAAGTATTTACAGAAATTGTATGTAAATGTAATGACATTAGATACTTATATTTTCAGCTTAGCAGGCGAGCAGCAACTAAATTTTTAAATTAAATGGCTTCCAATAATAATATTTACACATTCTTTTGCTCACACTCTCAAGTTCAGTTAATGTCTTATTGGAAAGACAATATTAAAAAAAAAAATTGAAAATTCACAGTTGTACAGGCAAATGCCGGATAATTGTAAGCTATGATTCTTATTTGCTATTACTTTTATTCGCGATCCCAAATTAAACAGCTCCGTTTTCAGAAATAAAGTATTTTCCACTTAAAAATTCCACTTTAAAATTTAAATCAATTATTGTAAGTGGATTTCATTTGTCTGTTCTGGTTTTAGTGTATTCTCCAGAACAGTCGATAATTAATTAATGGAGCAAATAAAATTATTATGAATAATCGTATTTGATTGTTGTTATGCTAAGGTTTCGAAGCTATATCAATGACTTCTTTAAGATAAAGTGTTTTAAAAAACATCCTATAAGGTATGGAAATTTTTATTCTACTTGATTTTGAGACTTATGTTTCTTTCAAGTAATAAAAATTCTTATCGTAGCTTGATAAGTGTGTTAATTAACTTTCTCTAGGAATAAAATTCGGTTTCGTACCTATGATCTTATACGATTCAGCTTTAAAGTTCAGACAGTGTCTTGTCAGTAATGAAATACCGCAGTGCAAAATTCTTAGTGAACTCTAAAATTTTGTAAGGCCGAATAGCAGTTGTACGTACCAAATAGCTTTGCACCTACATTGTTTTATCGCACTTGATGAACGAAGCGCTATTATTAACCTAAGGTTTTGCATTCGTTACGTATACATTTGTATCTTAAATTGGTTTCGATAACTAAGTTCGAGTAATTGGAGCAGTAAATGAAATTTTTATTAGTATTTTAGTTAATCTAATCTTTAATTTCTCTGAACTTTGTCAAATTTTAAGCAAGTTCCATTTCATTATTGATTTTACAGTATTTTTGTCCTTTTTCGTAAGTATTACTTACTCTCCTGATTATTTACATAGTAAATTTAATATGAAACGTATCTTTCTACACTTTAAGTAGACCCCAAAATTTTCTGAATCTTCAGACCTTAATAAAACCAGATTTTTTAATTAAAAAATTTAAGCTCTTACCTTCTTAGATCTTTAATACTGTTCATTGCAAGATTTAATATTTTTTATCAATAATTATTGAAATGATTTCTGTCGACTATTAAAATGATTGAATAAGTTTTATGATATAACTAAGCTATCCAGCTTTTTTCAAAAAGGAAGCAACAATCAATTTTTGGTGTATGCTAGCTCAGCTAGCTGCTAGCTTCAATTGTCCCTGCGTCCCTCCGCACTCGGTGCAAGCGTACGCGCGACCGCGAGCGTCGAGCGCCACTCCCCACCTCTTCGCGCTGCTCCATTCCACCTTTCGCCGCCGATACTGCCGTCCGCTATTTTGAAATCTATCGAATGGTATATGTCCTGTTGTCCGAAATTAATCCATCCTGTATAAATACCTTAACACCCAGATATAGATGATCATCAGCTTTTTTAAAAAAAGTTTTTATTTGATTTAAAGTGAAAGGATTTGCTTTTTTTGGCTTGTATCCTTTGGCGTGATTTTTAAGAAAAGTTATTGTACGGATTGATGTCAACATTTTCTTTAGTGTTTCAAGTTGTACGTAACATTGACCACTTTGCCCATAGGGTCGTTGGTCTGTATTTTTTTGATAATTCATTAAAATAGACTATTAAAATATTTTCAGTAAATAAAGTGGCTTTGTTTTGTTTATGCCTTTTCATAAATGTCATATAAACATTTTCATAGACTTCACATGACTGCTTATGTAGAAGATTGTTGATAATTAGTTTACTTTCTGTTTCAAAGGTCCTAAGCATTATTTCCTGTTTTTCTTTATTATAATCTGATTCTGATTCAGAATCAGATTCAGATGAATTATTAAATAAAGCTGTCATATTCTATCACTAAGAGCTCTACTAATAGCAAAATACTTTTTTTCTTTCTTAGGTTAGGTTCAGTTCCAGTCGTCTACTCCACTTTCTGAAATTTATAAATTTGATACGGATGATCTTATTATCTCTGTTATGTTCGGTTGAATAAGTTTTATTTTGTACTATTCACTTTGATTATTCCACGATAATCGTTAATTACGATACTCTTAATTAAGCTACTCTTAATTTCAACGATAATCAAACTGCTGTAGACAACAATTTTAATCTATTAGGATAATCTAGCTTTAATCACAATTTTAACTATCTCTACGTAACTCAAGAGTACACGTAGAAGACAGTGAGAACGTATCATGCTCCTACGACTTTTATTAGCGTTTAGAGGATCTTGGTACAGTGGTGCTTAGAGTACTACACGCGTGCGGTCTCTTTTGCTCTCGCCGCTGCGAGACTCTTCACTCGTAGAAGGTCCAAGTGCGCATGCTTTAAACTACTCTGCATCACCGTAGCGCAGAATATTATTCCATACTCACGAATAATGCCTCGTTTTTACCGCCTGCGGTGCAAGAATAATGACGTGTTTTTGGCCGGGGTATGTTAAAAAACCATTTTTAGATAAAACGCGTCGAGTACGGCCTTGTAAATACGTAGTAACTTCCACGACTAGAAATTCAAGTATCATTCGACAAGCCAAGTAATGCACCCGTGCTACCAGTTCTTGATACAGCAAACCGAAGCACACTCAAAGAATCACCGATCGATAAAGAATTAATCGATTCAAGTAATTCACCCAAACAAACTGCTCCACAACAAAATAAAGGATTAAATATTGATGAACCTGATAAAGAAAATCGCAATTCAATTGAAAATGATTCGACTGATAATATTAATAATATTAATAATAATATTCCAAAAAAAAAGAAAATTAACTAAAAATATATCTAATTTATGTGAAAATAACATTCAAGATGAAATTGATCTCAATTCAAGAAATGTTATATTTCAAAACTGTCAGATAAATGATTTGACTAACTTATTCATGCAATGTACTAAATAATAATTATTCATGCAATTGTACTAAAGAAAACTGAGTTTATGTAAACATTAATATTATGTAAATATTGAAAAAAGTAAAAAGTTATCTTATTAGAAACATTGATGAAATGTTAAAAAATTAATATAATAAACATTACTTTATATTTTTTTAATAAATTTATATTACTAGTAATTTATTTATACCCTTTTAATAAAATTCAACAAAATATTCAAATACCAACTCTGAGAATATAAGTACACTTATTTATACTGTACAATTAAAGTATGAAAATAGAGTATGCAAGATTTTTTTGTCTCCTCGTCTGCCGACAATATACAGTCTATAGATCGACAATCTAACAGCAATAAATTCTTTCTGCTTTAAAGGTACACTTTTATTTATATTCTTTCTTCAAAAAATATACATTTGACACTAAAAAATAGGCTGCAATACATTCTAATTTTTGAGGTTAGTCAGAACGGTATTTATTTAATATAAAATTCAAAATAATTAAAAAATATAAAAACTTAATAATTATTTTATTAATCTACTTAAACAAACATAAATGTCTTCTGTAATCAAAATGAAAATCAATAATCATATCAAAATATTAAAATCATATTAGAACATTTTGAATTTCGGCGCCATTCAAGAGAGAAAGAGAAAGAGCGACGCGTTGCGAGTGCGCATGTCCCGTCCGAAGCAGCAGACAATACTCTGCCCTACTTATTTTTAATTAATTTTGTTTATTTTAAAGCTTGTAAGTGGGACGCGTTTTTAGCCCGGCATGGTAAAAAATCGTATACGCCACGTGTATCCCACGCTGCCAATAATGACGCATTTTACCCCACGTAGCGTAACATACTATTTCTTCGTGGGTTGAGACAAATTTAGGTCTACTACAGGGGTCGGTCCTCGGGCCTTTGTTCTTCAGTCTCTAAATCAATGACCTTAAAGACCTCTTTGATCGTGGGACGGTCAAGCACATTCTATATGCCGATGACCTCCAGATTTATCTGGAAGTTCCTGCGGGTGAACTTTTGGAGGGCATAGCTCGCCTGACTCATGCGGCACGATTGGTGTCGATGTGGGCGGGGCGCTTGTCCCTCCATCTCAATGCTGGCAAGATCAAAGCAATTTTATTTGGTTCTCGTAAATACGTTAATGACTTGGTCAAAATGGGATTGCCAGATGTTGATATGGAGGTCGAAGTTCTTGCGCCTTTTTCCGACGCCGCCGTGAGCCTCGGTGTTACATTAGATAGTAAATTAACGTGGAAAGCGCAGGTCGATTGTGTAACGAAAAAAGTCATTAAGCCCTTTACAGCCTGTGGTTTATAAGGGTATGTACCACCGAGGCTTTACGCAGAAGGCTGGTTGAAGCTTTTGTGTTACCACATCACCCCCCCCCCCCTCCCTATAGAAAGCAGCTGGGCTGGTTGCGCGTTGACAGTCGGAGGATGTATTTTGCCGCCATTCTAATGTATAAAATCCTTCGACTTAATGAACTGGGGTATTTAGCGGCATTTTTCAATAATATTGGAACTCTCTTCCAATAAGTCTGCGCAATCTTCCATCTTTGTACGGATTTAAAATGATGGTCCTTAAACACCTCCTCGAGCTATTGGCCGATAGATATAGACTGCCTGGATTAACCTTGTTTATTTGTATTTTAAAAAACTCTGTGCTCTGTGATATTACTTATTTAAACATTTTAAGGCTGAGTTTTGTATTATATTTTAACTTATGCTGTGTATGACGTGCCACCGTCACAGGGTAGTTCCCGATAGCTTTCACTATCGGGAATCGTGTCAGAACCTAGCCGTAAGGTCGAGAGTTGATTTGCACTAAAATATTTCCCGCCCCAAACGTATCAGGGCCAAGGAGAAGTAGCGGAGACGCGCAATGGTCTCCGCTCGTCGCCACACTGACACTATTATTTTACCCCGCTGGACCTATCGATTCCATGGGATTATAGAATAGATAGACTGGAAAAGGAAGGAAAAAGCTTCTCTTACTCCGAGCGTAAGTAAGCGCGTAGTGGCTTACAGCAGAGTAAGTACTTACTTAGTGGATACGGACGGGATGGGTTCGGCACAGATATTTGAGCTGCCTTACTCGTATCGACTATCGCGCAATGGATAGACGATAGAGATCTTGCTACCCAGCTGGAGAGCACCCCGTTAAGGGTAGCAAGTTCGTAGAGAAAGCGCAATGCTCTCTCTACTTGTCGCGAGAACACTCAAATTAACTTAAAACTAATAAACATATAAGTACTGCAGTAGCCTTCTATCTACTGCCGCGCAATGGACAGTATACAGAAACTAGCTTACTCTCTTTTTACGAGGTTCGATGGAAAAATATATTACTTTTCCACCTTATTCATGAAAAACCCAGTTACGGGTATCTGGTTTGTCGAGAAAGCGCAATGCTTTCTCGACTTGCAGATAGAGACATAACACGGACAATTAACTTATAATAAATAAGTTCCTTCACGACCGTGCAGTGGGTTGTGAAGGAGTTACATATACTTCTGCACGCTAAGTTTATCGAGAAGCGCAATGCTTACTCGACTTATTAGCGTAAAGTGCTACTTAAAGCACGGGTTCGCCGGAGAACGCAATGTTATCTAAGCCAGCCGCGAAGTAAAAAGCTCTTACAGCTAATACTCTGTACGAGTTCGCTGTTGCTTGCACTAAGGGAGCAGCCAATCGACAGAGCTTTTGGGTAAAGGAGAAATACGAGTATTAGAGAAAAGGATTACTGTTAATGAGAGGTTTATTCAAGTCTGAGGAGTTGGTACAAGAGTGATTATCGATCTTAATTCGAGCGCGCTTATATAGTCTTCTTGGGGCGCGGACATCAGGCCATTTCTCTCTCTCCTCGTAGGTGTGGATTTCTCGTTCAGGTGTCCGTTTGATTAGCGCGAACATCTCGCGGCTTGATGGTGTGCGCGCGTGCGTGTGCTCGATTCGCACATCTGGCGCTCGCATTCTTTCTCTCTCGTACTCATAGCTTAATACTATGTTTCTGTTTTTACATTAAATTCTAATCGCTTTAATTGAATTTAAATCGAGTCATACTTTTATTATATTATTTATATTAGTCAACTGATAATAATCTAGTGCTATCTAATTAATAATACGTTTAAATACTTTTAATAACTTTTAAATTACTTAAGCTGACAAAGATCTTTCCATCGGTCTTACAGTCTAATCAATATTCATGGGCAATCAGAATATTAATATTGATTAGACTGTAAGACCGATGGAAAGATCTTTGTCAGTTTATAGTAGAGCACAGTCGACATAAGTAATAATTTTAATGTTTTAAATTACTTGTTTTAATTTATTTATTTTGTTTTATTTTATTTTATAACACTTGTGTGTGTTACATGTGATATCATGGATAGAAACTAGGTGCAATATTTTACATAGACTAATGAAACATGAAGACTGTCTTCTATATGAGGCGTTTCACGTCAACTCTCCAAGCACGGCGCGCGAGCGCCAACACACGCTGTGTTCAACTCGTGTTTAAACTACCTAAATGAACTCAACAAAAATATGTAAAACATAGATTTTGTGTATTTTTTTCTCAGCTTTCCAATGGTGTAAGTATTTTTTCCGAAATTTTTTATTTTCACCTTTAAAAAATATAAAATATGTTATATCTCGAAAAGTGTATTTTTAATATTTTTTTTAATACTTCTAATCGAAAGCTGAGGAAATTTTACATAGAAATCAATGTTTTGCACAGAGTGCAAATAATATTTACTATAAAATACACAACGCGAAAAATACATAAAATACACGCGCTATCCCGCACGAATACTTTTTTCATTAATTTTTCTTCCTTTAATGCTGTAGTATTACTTTTTTTTCTTTTTTGTTTCAGACTTGTTTTGGGAAAGATACAATATTCTGCACTCAAAGAGGTCTTTTGTAGCTTTAATTTTCTTTGACCTATTGGAATAATTGCATGAAATTGTAATGTTCCTGGAATAGACTTGGCTTTTTCTAGTCTTGATTTTACAGCAGTTTCTTCGTAAGATTTCTTACTACTGTAAAAAACTATTGTTTCTTTGCAATAACTTGCAACCCAGGTAAAGAGATCTTCTGGCGTTAACATCCGATGATTTGAAGAAGGTTGTAAGCTCGCTCGTTTTGCCCCTCTTTTTAAGTTCGCGCCTATACCATCACATGCACCTTTGCCATGTG
>UELU01072709.1:0-14768 GCA_900490025.1 Megastigmus dorsalis | reverse complement strand
GCACATTCTATACTTGCCGCTACTCTTTTTTACCATCACGATTGGACTGGCCCGACCGCTCTCAGATGGCTCAATTATTCCTGCCTCGAGCAACTCCTTGACCTGGCGGTGCATCTCCTCTTCGATCTTTTTAGATACAGGATAATGCTTTTGCTTAATGGGTCGAGCTGAACCTACATCTATTTCATGCTCCACCCACGAAGTACACCGAAGTATACTCTCTGGAGCTCTAATAGTTCGATCAAGCAGCCGCTCAAGCTGCTCTCTCTCAGCTGACTCCACGTCAGCGAGTCATATGGCGGAAACAGCTGTGACTTGCCTCTCGCTAAGCCCAGCCATTTCGAGATCAACATGCCTGTTTTCATCCTTGAAAAACAGTTGATTCTTGCAAGGATCCAAGATTGCCTTAAACAATCTCGTAAAGTTGACTCCGACATAACAGTCAGAGTCCAACTCGGGCATAATAGCCACTGTTACATCCTTTTGGATCCCTGCGATCTCGAAAGGTAGGCTAACATAGCCTACGATGGACGAGCAATGACCATTTGCCATTCTCGTCCCTCTGCCATAACTAGGTCGGAGCTCTCTGCCACATGCATTAGCGATCTGTAGTCCTACTGATTCCATTACAGTGCGGGCGGCTCCTGGATCATATAATGTTCGAATCCTGTAGCCACCAATATGCACTTGGAGCCACCAACGGTCTTCGCTCTCATCAGGATTCGAGCATCCTTCTATTGATCCCTCTGGCTGCTCAGAGGTCCTCATACCTTCTCAGCAACTCTTATCAGCCTCTTTGGCCGATTCGGAGATCTTAGGCGGCGTTTTAGGAGCCGCAGTGACCTCTACTGCGTGCTCCTTTTCTCGTTTTCCGCCACATTCTTCGGACAATATCGCGCCAAATGCCCCGGCTGATCGCAAAGAAAGCACGTAAATGGCTTGTTCGCTTCCCGAGGGCTAGGTGGACGAGAACCGCCACCACGCTTTGTTCTAGAGCCTTTGTCCCTAGGCGGGCTCTGCTTGCCCCTTGGCTTAAAATACCCCAGCCTTTTCTTGAAATCTAGCGGAGACTTGCTCCGCGAGCGATCCTTCATTTCGGCCCTCATAGCCTGAACTTCTTTCAGGATTTGAGCCAAGTCCGGCATACCTCGCGGCGCTTGGCTCACTGCGGCTTAACCGTCCTTTTGCATGCCTCCTCCGGCATTACGGTGTGCTGTAGAGACGGTGGAGGTTTAAAAGCCTCTCCTCCCGCAGATATGAGCTCCGCTTCTCTAGCTAGCTCCATCAGGGACTCTACGCCACGCGCCTCTGCGCGACGTACCATGCACTGGAGCTTTGGTAGCATGTTCCGGTGCATAATGTCTAGCTGTGCCTCCAGCCTCGGCAGAGGAACTTGCTTTAATAAAATGGCCTGCAAGCACGTGATAAATCACGTACAGGCTCATCCTGACCTTGCGTCCTCGCATTGGCCTCTGCTACCAGGCGCTGCTGAAAGCCTTTGTTTGCTCCGTACCATCTTTCAGCAGCTGCACAGAACTCAGCCCATGTTCTCTATTTGCCACGACCATTTCTGTATCAAATGACCGCAACACCAGTCAATAACTCTGACAAAGAAGATAACAACTCTTCTGTCAGATTGGCCAATATTCTGCACTCCTCCACGCTCATCAGAAATATGTCTATGCTCAGGTCTTTATCACCAGAGAATCGAACTTGCCATTTCCTGACAATCTGGCCGACGTCTCTGTTCGATGAGCGTAAATGAGAGTTATTCTCCTGCAACGATCTGGTATTGTATCTGAGCACATCCCCTGCACTCAGATCCATCGATTCGGTGCCCATACTCGCGTGTCTATGGCTACCTGAGAGATTTCCCCTCCCCGAGGCTTCGCCTACTCCTCGAGCAATCGAAACTGCCACTCTTTGGACCTGTGGATCTTCCAGGAGGCTGCTAATCTGAGGGTACTGAGTATACGTCTCCTGGAAATTTATCTGTGCCCTTCTCTGGGCTATAGTATCGATCTGCATCTCTTGACGCAGGCCAAATCCTGGCGTTATTGGCCCTCTCGCACTTCTGCTTTCTAGCCTTGTACTAGAAGCCACTCTGCGATTTCGCTCCTCTTGGTTCATGCTGAACTCTGGCGCAGTTGGCCTCAACTAGCCTCTGCCGCTTTGCACCTCAGAAGCCATGGCCTTCCACTCTGCCTCTAACACTGCACAGCGTAGAGAGACATCTCTTACGATCTCATACAGCATCGCCAGCTGTTGCATAATCCCGGTGAATATATCCAATATATTCACCGAATTATCTTTTCCTGGGACTGACGTTGGGTGCATCTCGTTTACACTCCTGCTCCTTATTGCTGCGTCAATCCCATCAGACCCAGAGTTCTTTTGCGGCAGCCTTTCTCGCTGTTCACCTCTCTCCTGCTCCTCATCTACGGAGCTCTCTTCATGGAGCTCCGAGTTGTGATGTACATCTGCTGTAACATCCATCTCTCCTTCTTGACGAGACTTGCTCAGTGCATACAACTGAGCTTCTCTTTTCTCATCCCATTCTCTCAAAATAGGATCCTTCGCTAAAAGATGTAAAAAAGGGTGCGTACTATCATGACTTGCGTCATTGTCATCCATAGTCGCCCCTGACACTTCAAAAGATTTCTCCTCTATGTTTATCTTGACCCTTTATGGCGAGCCCTCGCGGCTTAGCTGCAACGCAGATAGAGCTTCTTCCAGCTCTTCGCCCTCCATGCTGTAACCCCAGTCTTCTATGGCTCTCTGCGTTGTATCGGCCATTTTAATGGAATTTACACCGAAAAACGATGCACAGGCCGCCCCTAGACTGTGATTTCGCCAATTACAAATCTTCGGGTTCGAATCTCGCTATTCTTAAGTTCGAACTCTTCTTTTGTTCGAACTTCTCTTGCCGTGCACGTTCAAACCCCGCTCTATCTAATCTTTCGTAACCTGTTATTGCAGGTTTGAATCTCGCCAGTGGTATGCTGAGATCGATTTCGTGTGCTCTCGGGAGAATATCGCCAATCCAGCGAATTTTTGCTTAACAAAAAAAAAAAATTCTCCCAAAAGCACTCTACCTCTATTTAATTAGTTTGTCGCTTCCAATGTCTCTTGAAAACGCAAAAAACAACGCAACAAATAATAAATAAACAACCAATAAAAAATCACACATATTAAAAATTCGTGATGTGCCTCACTCGTCTGGTCTACTCACAAAAAAAAAACAATTTTGGTTCAACCAAAAAAAAAACAAAAAACAGTAAAAAAAAATTTTAAAACTGTTTTACTGACCGTTACTTGCGATACTTTATCGATATCAGGTGGATTATTACTAAATAATCCACCCAGTACCCCAACTACACGAATCACTCTGACGAGTAAAGCACCTCGCGCATAAATATTTAAACAATATAATAAGAAATTAAAAATTTATTTATTTTACAAATATTCAACGCTAGCACACCACTAGCACTGATGCACACAGCACATACCACTGTGCACAGCCTTCAGCTGCGAATACAAGGCATCAAGAATTTAATTCAAAATCAATTAAAATTTTGGCTGCTGGTTCCACGCCGCTGGCACACTTGGCGCAAGCGCTGGCTTTTCCACTGCTCGCACCTTCCCATCTCAGAGCGCGCCCCACTCGGCTCTCTCTAGGCCGTAGCTGCCGGCTAACTTGCCTGCGCAGCTGACTGGGCTCGCGCTATCTCTCACTGTTACGCCGCGTACAGTATACCCACTGTAGCGAACGCCTCGGCTCTCATCGGCTTTAACTTTGAGCGCTTTTGTCGCGTGCCTTCTCGATTTAACGCGCCTATCTTTAAACGCGTATAGTGTTTGAAATATTATTCGAAATAATATTCGAAATAATATTTCAAAACTGCTGCCGAACCCAACTCTTTCGGCAGCTGAAATCCGTATCTTTATTTATAAGCACTAATACATGCGCGCACTAAATTCTTACTATTTTCCGCGCCTAAATCCCGAAACCGAACACGTTAAGGGCGCCAGTTGTAACGGGGCAGGATTTAGGGAAAATCGAGGTAAAAGTACGCGGACACGGGGCTAGAACCCATGACCTCAGGATCCAAAGGCGCGCTCCTTAACACTGAGCCAACGCCGCACTGGCCTCGACTCAGCTACAGATCCTACCGACTACTCATGCCGGTATCACAGGGATCTACCATTCGCCGACTACCTTTCTCAAATCCGCGGCCGTTATAATGTAGTAGAATATTAGGTATATATAGTGTATCATATCTATACCTATTAAGTACCCTTCTGGTGTGTAATTATAATAATGGTGTATTGATGTTTTATGGTGCTTTTATTTTTCATGAAATTTATATATTTTACGTCGTTTCATTTTTTATGGTGTTTTTATTTTTTATACTGTTTCATTTATTTTATTTTTAAGGTATTCAGTTGTTTTATATTCCATATTTATTAATAATTTTACATAATCATTATTTTACATGTGGTTTTAAATTAAAAAAATAATTAATAATTAATAATTAATTGTTCCCAATTTTATAAAATATCTTTAATCTTAAAAAATAACTATGAACATATTTGGCGATTCGTGTGTAGTCAATTTATTGGTATTCTGACGTCACTCGTATATCCACGCTTTATTTTTCATATATGACAGTACAAAATTAATTTTTTTAACTGTTATCGTATATTTACATTTATTTTTATGGGGGTATATATAAGTCTATTTTATTAGTACCAATTTTCAGATCTTATGTTAGTTCTAAAAATAGTATATAAACAGTTTATCGTCGTTTCCGAGTAAGAAAGCAAAAATTCAGAGTCTGGTTGGTAAAGGAAACAACTCAGACTCCGTTTCGGAAAGGAGACAACTCACAGAAGCTCATTTGTCTCTCGAATTTTAGAAGGCGTTTTCGTTCCTATTTATGTAGTAATTCTTGGTATATTATAATTTGTCAATAATTCAAACATTATAGTAACATTTTCAAAGAACATTCATATAAATCGATAAAATAACAAGACAGGGAGTAGGAGATAGGTTATTATTTTTCCATAAAATGCATTCTGTGTATAATTATTTTTTTTATTTGCTGCATGAGTGGTTTGAATTTTAACTTAATTATGATTTATAAATATTAAGAAAAAGAATGATTATATACCACACCTTAAATTGCCTGCAGACGCGGGCCGCCAAGTATGTTCAAGTTATTTTTTAAGATTCAAGATAATTTATAAAATTGGGAACAATTAATTATTAATTATTAATTATTTTTTTAATTTAATTTAAGTTCTTAAGTAAAATAATAATTATGTAAAATTATTAATAAGAAAAGAGTACTTGACAACTTCGGAATTCATATCACAACTTTCTTTAGTTTAAATTATTATCCATTAGAAATTGGGAAATTTGTCTGAATAAATAAAAAAGTGGTAAAACATATATGCACTATAACGGGGCTGTTTTTACTTTGTGCAGTACCGGAGTACTGCACACTCCTACCTTTCCTGCACGTCGCAGCGGGAAAATCTCCATGGGATGGTTAAATAGCTGCTGTACAAACGCAAGATTCTCTTGACGAGTCTCGCTTTCCGTTGCTCGGACTTATCCTATCGTGAACTTCGTGCTGTGCTCACGATACCAGCTACTCAGTTTTGGCACAGTGGAAACGCTTTTCCACTGTGCCCGTGAAGGCGGCGGTGATTGCGGGAATAATAGACACAATCTACTTAAATGACGACTGCGACAGTTTAAGCTATAAAAATATATTCTGTAATACTTTTTAGTACAATGCTCTACACAAATTACTCGCGAACCGAGAAGGCATAAACGCGGGAAAGCAAGCACACATAAATACGCGGATCGCCGAGTGCGATCCGCCGCTATAGTACTCCGAGTACTTACTCGTTCCGTTGCGCAACTCGTTAGCTGTATATCTATCGTCCGTGGTGATTCGCGGCGGAAATCGATCTGATGGACGCGATCGAATTATCCTATCGCGCCGTCTCTTTTTAACTCGCGAGATCGCCTATCTCTCTCTAATTCGGGACACGCGCCACGCTCGCTGTCCTCCTCATCATCCTCGGTGCTTGCACGCCGTCCGATCGAGCGTACAATCGAATTAACGATTGAATCCTCGATTCAATCGCGAATTCGTTATAGCACTAATTTATTAAATGAGTTTAAAAAACAATTAAAAATGTGTTAGGACATTTTATGCAAATCAACAGGAGCGAGTGGAAGAATACATTCATACTTGCCAAGATTTTTAAAGGTAGGTTTTAGGGTTAGTTGATATATACAGAAATTTTGTTACTAACACATTTAATTATACGCACGTACCAAAATATTTTTATATATAGATACCTATACATGTACACATGCACAGTATAAAAATTTTAATTAGTTTTAATTAGTTAATAGTAATGTTTTTTTTACATGTATAAAGGTTTTTTGTAAAATAAAATATTATGGTTTCTTTTAGGTGTGCAGTAAAATCATTAGTAATTGATATCCCTGTAAATTAAATAAGAGCAATAATATAAATATTTGTAACCGTCACCATGAAATCTTACAAAAGGAATAATTTTAAATAGAATATTGTAAAATAAAAACACTATAAAAATGTAAACACCATAAAAAATAAAAACACCGTAGAAAATGAAAGCATTATAAAAAATAAAAATAACGTGAAAATGAAATCATCATAAAAAATTTATATACCATAAAATAATACACCATAGAAAATGAAAGCACCATAAAAAATATTAACACCGTAAAAAATGAAAGCACCATAAAACATAAAAGCACCATAAAATAATACACCATTATTATAATTACACACAGAAGGGTGCGTGGATTGTGTTAATAGTTTTACATTCGAATATTAATCGTAAACCGTTTGCGATACAAATAATTTGCTATATATACACTGATATATAAATGTATACCATTTATATAAATATTAGAAACAATTAAGGTATATTTAAAAAATTACTTGACATATTAAAAAAAATTTTTAGATTAATAATACTCGCAGAATATCACTAGAATATATACCATAAAATATAGGTATAATTCATAATTGGAAGGGTATTTCTAAAAAATAAATAATAAAAAATAAAACTAAAAAAAATTAAAAATTTCTTTTATTACTTAAAATTTTTATATCTGCGGTAACAGAAGCGAGCGCCACAGGCTAACTACGTTTAAGATTGGGGATTGTGGGGTTTTCAGTTGTTATACAATTAGAACCAATTTTATAAAATGACTCAATTCAATGTGTAATTAATTAAGACTGACTTTAGCTATCATTTTATACTTTAAAAATAATTGAATAATCAATTCGAATGAAATTTCAGTTATAATATTTTTATAAAAATTATTAAACTGTCAAAAATCAATTTCTTATAATTTACTTCGAATTAGATGAATTAATAGTGTTCTGTAAATAAACACAAATATTTAATAACATATATTAACTAAATTTTAAAATAAAATATATATTATACAGGGCGTCCTTCTATCTATGCCGCAAAAAGATCCACCGGATAGAGGAGAAAATTCTAAGACATACGTAACTTTTCCGTTTTCCGATTAAATGCATAATTTTGGAGTTATAGGCAATTGAAAATTTAGAAAATCAGCCAATCAGCGCCCGCTGCCGTTACCATTTTTGTATACAAAATGGTGTGAAAATATCTATTCCTATAAGGATTAGATATTTTCTTTTTTAATAATTAAAATCTAGACTTGGATCTAAACATTAAAATAATATTAAATTAAAATAAATTCACTAAATGAATCTTATTCATTTGCAAACTACTTTTTTATTCAGAAATCCATGGGCTTGAAACGATTTTAATTAAAAAAAGTCAACTGCTTATTATTACAATCATTAAACAGTCTCCAAATTTAAATAATCCAAGATCAATAAATTTTAACATATTGTTATTCGGCCACAAGCTTGAATTGCGATACCTCAAGTGCTCGTAAAAGAAATCTAGCAGTGTTCAGTCTATGAAACTTTTTACATATATTCTATGATGCATTAATCATAAGCTTTAATAATGACAACCAATGAAGAGCCTCCAAATTTAAATAATTTAAGATTAATGCATTTTATCAATTTCATCGGACACAGGCTAGAATTTCGATACGTGAACTGCTTGTAACAGAAATCTAGGAGTGTTTAGTCTATGATACTGTGACGGGCACACGAGCTGCGCTTTGCGCCTCTTTTCGCGATACGCGTTTGCACAAATTTTATTAATGTAGAGTTCGGACTCGAAAAGTCGCCTGTAATATCGCGTAAGGCCCCTCGCGCGATTCGTGGTTTAGTTTTATATTTTTATTTGACTCGCAACGGTAAACTATACAGCCACGTAATGGACTGCATAATTTCCAAGAGTCGTGTTTTCTTTTTGGCTTTGATTCAAGTTTAATTATAATCTTAATCGCTAGGAAAACTTATACAGCCACACAATGGACTGCATCGTTATTACGGATTATTAGATTATTTTATTGCCTCGTGTTTGACTCGCGACAGACGACTATACAGCCACGTAGTGGACTGTACAATCTCCGAGAGTCGTATTAGTTTTTAATTATAATCTTAATCGCAATGGAAGACTACACAGTCACTTAATGGACTGCGTAATCATCATGGATTATTAGATTATTACTGATTTATTGTTTTAACGCGATGGAAGACTATAAGCCACGTAGTGGACTGCACAGTCACCGGGCAAGGCAAAGAGATATATTTTACTTTTATTCTTGCTTGACTCGCAACGGACGACTATACAGCCACGTAGTTGACTGTATAATCTCCAAGAGTGGTATTTATTTTTAACTACAATCTTAATCACTAGGAAGATTACACAGTCACTTAATGGACTGCATAATCATCATGGATTATGAGATTATTATTTTTAATGATTTTAACTCTTCTAGCAATTGGAAGACTATACAGTCATATATTGGACCGTATAATCACCAGACACGGAAAGGAGATATGTTTAATAAATCAATTACGTATAGCTCTAAACTGATTTATTCAAGAAGAAAAATCTCTCAGGCAACCCGAGAGAGTTGTTAGCTCCAGGAGCTGGCGAGCGAGAGTCTAACAAATTGTAGCGACGCAGCGCCTTTTATACTCGCAACGGTCATGAGAAAGAGTTATCCCCTCCGAGAGGAGCTTTTCCCTCCATGCCGTTGCGCTTTCGGTGGGGCGCGCTCGCTCAAGCTCGGGCTTTCTCGCCGGTTCTCGAGCTTTATGAGTCGAGACATATATACGTATATACATTTTTAATTTCACGCGCGCCTTGCGGTCATTGCGCTTTTAATCGTGTACATTAAATAAATAGTGGACTGGGCGTCACAATACTTTTCACACAGATTCTATGGTGCATTAATAATAATGCTTTAACAATGACAATCAATGAATAGCCTCCAAATTTAAATAATTTAAAATTAATGCATTTTATGAATTTAATTGGTCCCAGGATTGAATTTCGATACCTCAAGTGCTGGTAAAAAAAATCTAGCACTGTTTAGTCTATGAAACTTTTCACACAGATTTTATGATGCATTAAGAATAAGTTTTTAAAATTACAGACTATAAATCGTCTCTAAATTTAAATAATTCATTTATATAATGCATTTCATCAATTTAATCGACCACAGGCTCATAGACAGGAAAAAAGTTTCATAAAGTTACTAGAGGGAGGCCCTGTATATTCTGCACTATTTATATTATAATAAACTTCATATTAATTTCTTAAATTTAAATATTATGTAAATTTACTCTTATACTAAGTCTATTCAATATAACTATAATGCCAAAAAATTATTTACTTTTAATAATATTGCAAATCACCCTGCTGTACGGAGCACACAATGTATTCAGGAATACATGGTTTAACAGAATTGGTACTTTTTGACTAATCATGAAAAACCGTGAAATGTCTATATAAATAATTCGGTAATCTTTCAGTAATAAATATGCGTCTGTGCAAGCACGATCACCTCCCGGAGCAAGAAGAGAAAGATTGATGACTGTAGTGGTAAAATTAGTGAACGAACGCTTTGCCTGAATGATAAAGTGCACATACTTGCCACTAGTGAGGCAAACCAAACAAGACGGCGGTCTACTCGACCCGGATACCGAAACACCCTTGGTCCCACCTACTCGCTCCCCGACAGCATGCCAAGACTGAAGAACTGTGCCCTCATAAAATGTCCTTCTTATCGAATGAAGGCAGAACCGTACCGAGTACTGCATAAACATCATCATTCCAGATAGAATTATCATCACCTACTATTCCATTAACCTATTAACGACCAAGACCCCGAATTTTCAACATCTTTTTCAAGGATTTTTTTCAACTAAAAAAAAAAGGTTTGAAAAAATTTGAAAAAGATCATATCCAACGTATTGTGAGCTGTTCTTTCGAATGGTGATACCGATTTTTTGTTAACATACTCATGCAAAAAATATGGCGTGTTTTTCACGAAAAAAAGTTAAAAAATTTGTAAATTTTCAACTTTATGAATTTTTTTCATAAGGAAAATGCAATGCCAATAATTCAAAATGCTGCAAAAAAGTGCAATCGATGTTCAAATATTTCGGTAAAATTTATTTCATGATTCTAAAATATTTTTAACCTCTTCAAAATGGACATATTTCGGAAAATCCCAATAGCTCAAAATTTAATAAGCAATTTTTCAGACAACTTCTTAGAGGGCTCTTTTACAACTAAAAAGAAGCTTTTGAAAAATTTCGGAAAGATCTTATCCGACGTATTTTGGCCTGTTCTTGCGAATGGTAAGACTTATTTTTTGCTAAAACACTCTTGAAAAAAATATGGCGTGTTTTTCACGAAAAAAAGTGAAAAAGTTTAGAAATTTTCAACTTTTCTTTCATAATGAAAACGCAATGGCAATAATTCAAATCACTGCAAAAAAGTGTAATTGATATGCAAACATCACGGGAAAATTTTTGTCAAGACCATAAAATATTTCCAACTTTCCAAAATGGTCATATTTCGTAAAATCTCAAAAAAAAATTTTCGAACAAGTTATTTTTCTGATAACTTTTCAAGATTTATTGTCAAATGAGAATGATTTAGTCAGAGACCTTGCGCTACCAAAAGATGGAGCAGAATTGCTAGCTTCAAGACTAAAAGAAAGAAATATGCTCTCCAAAGGAACGAAAGCTTCATTTTATCGTAATAGAGATGAGCCATTCCGAAAATACTTTAGTGAAGAAGAAAACTTGGTGTATTGCAATGATGATTATGGTCTCATGAATGAGTTAAAAGAGAATATATACGAACCCAATGATTGGAGGCTATTTCTAGATTCCTCTAAACGAAGCCTCAAAGCAGTGTTATTAAATAATACAAATGTGTATGTTCGTGTACCCGTAGCCCATTCGGTAACGCTCAAGGAAAAATATGAAAATATTGACATGGTTTTGAATAAGATTAAATACACAGAAAACAATTGGCAGATTTGTGGGGATCTTAAGATACTCACAGTAATTCTGGGTCAGCAATCTGGTTTCACGAAGTTTCCATGCTTTCTGTGCCTGTGGGACAGTCGAGATCGCAGTAGTCATTATACTGACAAAGATTAGCCAGCTCGAGTAACAATGCTAACTGGATCTATGAACATCATAAACAAACCCCTTGGTTGAGCCTTCAAAGATTCTCCTTCCTCCTTTACACATAAAACTTGGTTTAATGAAATAATATGTAATAAATGCTTTGGATAAGGAAGAACAATGTTTCACTTACTTGGTTAAACCATTTCCAGCTTTATCTAGTGCAACATTGAAAGAAGGTATCTTTGATGGACCTCAAATTCGTAAGTTATTAAGAGATGAATCATTCGTTAACACAATGTCAGAGAAAGAACGAGCTGCTTGGCTGAGCTTTAAAAGCGTAGTTGAAATTTTTTTGGGTAATCACAAGAGTGGAAACTATAGGGAATTGGGTTACAAGTTGCATTTTCTCGATTCGCATCTTGATAACTTCCCACAAAATCTTGGGGATTACAGCGAAGAACAAGGAGAATGCTTTCATCAAGATATGAAGGAAATAGAAAGACGTTATCAGGGTAGGTGGAATGCACATATGATGGCTGACTACTGTTGGACATTAAAAAGATAGAACACTGACAATAGTAAAAAGCGCAAACGCAATCCACTTCACAGGTCATTTGAGGATAAAAGAGTAAGGAAGAGCAGATTGTTTTAGGTTATGGAGTTATCGGGTTATGGGATAATCGGTTTTTATTGGGTAATGGGGTTATTGAGGTAAGGTCCTGAGATATCTAAGGGTCGTGGGATTGAGTGGTTATGGGAGTTTAGAGATAGTTTTACAGATAAAGCAATGTATTTGTTGGTTTTGGTGGATTTTGAAGTAGTTCTTGAGGTTAGAAAAAAATTCTGACGTGTAGGGGTTAATCGAGTTGCGGATTTGTTTTCAGCGGGAAAAAAATACATGGAATTCATGGCGCGTTTTAACGAAATTATATAGTTTACTGCACGAGATACCTGAATTATACGATACATTTTCTAAATTTGACCTTCTTCTGACCTTGACCCTGACATGACCGGGTCAAATGGACCACGGATTCGGATTCAGCAACCCCAAAAACATATAGATATACTAGTTAACTTTGTTTACGATTAATTTTCTGAAATTGACCTTGGCCTGATCTTGACCCTGACGTAACCGGGTCAAATGGACCACGGACTCGGATTCGGCAACCCCAAATACATATAGATATACTAGTTAACTTTGCGATTAATTTTCTGAATTTGACCGTGGTCTGATCTTGACCCTCACGTGACCAGGTCCAATGGACCAGGGATTCGGATTCAGCGACCCCAAAAACATTAAATTCACGTGGTCTGGTCTACCGCGCAGCAAACTTTTTTTTTTGAGGGCCTGTGTAATTTTTATTTTACCATAATAATTTAAAAAAAAATAAATTCTTAAGTCAATTTAGAGCCAAGATATTTGTATTTTTTTAGATCAGTAGTTTTAGTTTTAGTTTTTAACAAAATATTTGAACTAGTACAGAGCATAGAAGAAGTCTTAAATTATAATGTGGCAGTGTCAGCATAACCAAAAAGTCAAAAATTACATTAATAGAATATTGCAAAGTGAACGTAGTATTGAGGGACGTGGCAACGCCCCCGATGGCAAGTATGAGATTTGTGTCTAGGTGTGAAATTTGATCCTCTCAATGTCTAGGTGTACAGGGTCGTCGATAATTATGTTCAGATATAGCGCTCCATAGTTAAGTGTGGAATTCAGTCGTACTCGATGTCTAGGTATACAGGGTCGCCAATAATTATGTCCAGGTAATACGCTCGATAATTTTTCATATCTTGGTGTGGAATTCGGTCATACTCGATGTCTAGGTGTACATATAGATATACGAGCACGCATAAAAATTTTTTCCGACGTTGTATACAGATATACGATCACGTATCAAATTCTTTCCGACGCTATATATAAGATAATATATATATATGTATATAATAATATACGTAAGAGTATTACTTGTAGTATAGTAATGATGTAAATGTAAAAATATATATTAATTAATAAATATAATAATTTAGTGTAACATTTCACCAATTGTCTTAATTATAACATTTCGTGTTTATAATTTTATTTTTTTTGTAATAAAATTCACACTACTTTTAATTGGTAATATTCTATGAGATCATATTTATTAAATTGATTCTCTTTCTAATAATCATAGAATATTATTACATGGTAGTCTTTTATTTAATTTATTTTCATTAAAATATTTAATCTAAAAAAACTTTTTAAATTTAGGTGTGGCATATTAGCATTAGGATTTTAGGACTACGGCTCATTCTGAATTTCGATTTATGTTTCAAGAAAGTTGGACAAGTTTGTAGACGAGTATTGCGAACTGTTGTAGTACTCGCTCACTCATCGCAGTCGTCGCCGGTAGAGAAACTTTTTTGATGATGCTGTTCCAATTGAAAATGAATCCTTAATTTGTATCGTTGTTGCCCACCACATAAAAATATGGTGCAACTTTCAAGCAAGAAAAAATTGCAGTATAAAAGTTTTTTTATATGGCATGCATTGGTCAATTGATTTTATGCCAAAACATTGATAATGTCAGTGACATTATAAAAAAGCTCTTTACCATATCGTTAAGCGAAACCGATGGTCAGCTAATAAAAAAAAAAAAACCGGTCAACTACAAATGTACGAAGCTTTATGTGAAAAGTTAGAAGGAAAAGATCGAGAAAAAGAATCTGACAGTGAAACAGATTCTGCGAACGAAGATGTCTGCTTGGTGAATGGAAAGTCTAATAAAAAAAAATCAAAGAAAGATTACAAGAATAGATATGACAGTTGAAAAGATTATTAAATATTATGATGGAACACTTCGCATCGTATCTAAAGAGAATGTTAATATTAGTAGTTATACACCCACTATGTCTCGTCATAAAAAACTTGACCTTGACTGCCAGAGTCTCGGTACAAGTTTGCTGACGGGGCACAGTAAGTACATTAGTCTCTTGCTCTATCGCGGATACGTCGAGGATGAGTCACTATCCTCCGACGTACGTGTAATACCTCTCTCTCTCTCCATCTATATATATACATATTACTCTCTCTCTTTTTCTCTCTCTGTATATCTATATATATATATGTGTGTGTATCACATAGCTTCTATACTCTCTCTCTCT
>UELU01072707.1:0-11620 GCA_900490025.1 Megastigmus dorsalis | reverse complement strand
ACCGTGTTACCCTTGGTCCCATCTACCCGCTCCCCAACAGCATGCCGAGGCTGAAGAACTGTAACCTCAGAAATGACCTTCTTATCGAGTGAAGGCAGAACCGTACCGAGTACCGCAAAAACATCATCATTCAAATTAGAAATGTCATCACCTACTATACCATTAATTATAATTTCGGAACACTCGGTCCGCTCCCGCTCTCCACAACCATCAGCACACTGGCGGCGAGCAGCAGCAGATTTGTTAGAATTACCAATATTAACGCACACTTGAGACTCACTACTTAAAATATTATCACAGTCAGTTGCATTCCTATCATTAAATAGGTAGTCACGATGACCATCACCTAAGTCGCAATTTAAATTTCGCTGCTTGTGGTCGTCGACCATGCCGGTTACTTTGTTCAATAGATTATTAATTTGGTCTTTCAACAGCATATTCTCTCTCAATAACAACGTCCGATCATTCTGCAGGCCCTCCAGCTGGGATGACAGCAAGTTAATGACTTCTTCAAGTGAGGAGACTCGATCTATTAGTTTATTTATCAACTCCCCTGTAGCTGGTACAGTAGTCGAAGAAGCAGTAACAGTATCGAGCTTACGCACAATAAGAGTCCGAAAATCGTCTATCGTTCTTGAGAGCAACTCAAACTGAGTATTAAAAAGGTCCAGCATGGTCGACGACATGCTGCACGGAGGCGCATTCACGATGATACTACTACTATTTGTATTAGCAGACAATGATTGCGCATTGACACTATGCATCGCGTTTTTATCAAGTGCAGGAGTAGAGGCACAAATCGCACTACGTTTATCCAGCGTTGGCAGCGACTCATTCATTAAAATCTTGTCTAAAATCTTGTCAGAAGTCATTCCAACAGAAGCATTTTCTTTGGAGCGCTTGTTTAATATGACAGAACTATTACTACCTACATTTGATTTGACTCGCAATGACGCACGCTTATTCTCAGAATTGCAACTCTCACACCTATATTGCACTTTATGACCGAGACCTTCAATTGCGGTCATATTATTGCATATATTGTGATACACCTTATCACAGTTTGAGCACCTCCGCACTGTGGCATTGGGTCTGCTAACTTTCTTACACTTTAAGCAGGATTTTGGCGGCATTATTAAATAAATGTATATTCAAGTGTAAAGAAAAAAATCAATTATGAAAAATTTACAATTTAATAAAAAGGTTATAAGCACCTATCGCAAAAATTTAAAAATAATATGAATTACTTAAAATACGTATGAACAAATAAAATAAATAACTACTTCAAGTATAATCTCTTTGATAAACTCTATAATAGACTAAAATAAATAAACTAAATAAAGTAGAATTCGAAATATTCAATTAGATATTAAGAATCAGTGCGATCAAGAGTTCAAACCTCAATATAAAATATTTAAGACTGAAACAAAATTCGAAATACAAAATTAAAAACAAAATTTAAACGCTATCATGTACAATGCAGAGAACCTAAACCCTCAAATCACATTATGCATATATCGCTATAAAGATAAAATCTAAAATAAAAAATAAAAAATAAAGAGAGAGAGAGAGAGATTAGTGGTTATTGTCGCGAGTACATACGTCTTGTTGACGACGGCCGAAGTTTTGGTGTGAGTAAGAGAGAAAGAGAGACTCGAATAGTCTTCGGCGTGCGAGATTGTTACGTGATTTTCTTTGCGCTCGGCGGTAATAGAGAGTGAGCGAGAGAGAGTGAGACAGATCGGGATTTACTAGACGCGGGATTTCGCGTGGTTTTGTTCATGTGAGCGGCCAGAGGGGTAGAGTGTGCGGGAGATTTTGAGAGTGAGAGAGAGAGAGAGTGACGGAGGGTCTCGTACGGGCATCATCTCAGCGCGCGGGATTTTGGCGTGCTTTTCCGTTGCGTGGTGACAAAGAGCGTGAGTGTGAGAGAGAGGGAGAGAGAGAGATCTGCGGTAATTGCGCGTCTGATTGTAGCGTGAACAAACGACGTAAAACAAAAGAATGAATGTAGAATATCCCATAAGGGGAATTAAATACCGATATCTGTGTTAATCTTTATGTGATTTCTTTACGCGGGTGTTCGCCGAATTTCCTCCCTCTTTTTCTTAGTGTAGCGCGAGATAGTGAATTGCGATATAGGGATTTATAGGTACGGGACGAGTGGCCACGCAGAGCTGAGCTAGAATTCGATGGAATTCTAGACGCGCAAATTGCGGAAGAGTTTTGTGGAACCAGATTTGCGTAATTTTCGGGTTTTCAGGTTTTGGACGGGAATTGGGTGCAGCAGTGGACCACTGGGAGCGTCAATCACTCGCTGACGTTCGTTTTGACGGAACCTCCTCTGGGAAAGGGGTTTCAGGAGCTGGTGGGGCAGAGATAGGGGATTCGCCTGGCGCCCTTAAATATATATAAATATATATTAAATAAATTTTGGCGAACGTCCGAGTTTTAATATTGTTGAGCGGGAACGAGAGTAGGGCAGGCGGGATTCTGAATCGAATTCTCATCTGCCCAAGTACCGTGTCACAACACCTAGACATCGAGTACGTCCGATTTCCACACCTAGACTTGAAAAGCTACGAAGCGCACTACGTAGAGTCCTTTATCGATGATGTTATACACCTAGTCATCAAATACGGTCCAATTGTACACCTCGACACGAAAAGCTACGGAGCGCACTAATTAGACTGCATCATCGGCAATCTTATTCTGCTATACATCGAGGTCGTCCGATTTCCACACCTAGACACGAAAAGCTACGAAGCGGACTACTTAGACTCACTGATCGGTGACCCTATACACCTGGACATCGAGTGCGTCCGATTTCCGCTCGTAGACATGAAAAGCTTCGGAGCGCACTACTTAGACTCCATTATCGGCGACCTTATACACTACGTAAAGTCCTTCATCGATGATCTTATACACCTAGTCATCGAATACGGTTCAATTGTACACCTCGACATGAAAAGCTACGGAGCGCACTACTTGGACTCAATGATCGGTGACTCTATACAACTAGACATCGAGTACGTCCGATTTACACACCTAGGCATGAAAAGCTTCGGAGCTCACTACTTAGACTCGATTATCGGCGACCTTATACTCCTAGACATTGAGTACGTCGGATTTCCACATCTAGACATGAAATGCTATAAAGCGCACTACTTAGACGCCATGATCGGTTACCCAATACCCCTAGACATCGAGTATGTCCGATTTCCACACCTAGACACGAAAAGCTACGGAACGCACTACTTAGACTCAATGATCGGTGACCCTACACAACTAGACATCGAGTACGTCCGATCTCCACACCTAAACATGAAAGGCTACGGAGGGCACTACTTGAACTCCATTATCGGCGACCTTATGTTCCTAGACATCGAGTACGTCGGATTTCCACACCTAGACACGAAAAGCTACGGAGCGAACTACGTAGAGTCCTTCTACGATGATTATATACACCTTGTCATCGAATACGGTCAAATTCTACACCTAGATCCGAAAAGCTACTTAGCGCATGACTTAGACTCATACTATTTTATCATACTGGTGATAGATTCAGAACACTGGAATTTATATATAATCTAGCACAGTCTTTAAGAAAGTACTAAAATCTATGAAATAAAAATGTAAAACTTGTGGCAAGTATGATGTGTCTTTTTAGTTACTGTAGATATGTAATCTTTTTTTGATAATGTAAAAAGTAAAATATATTTTTTCTGCATAACGTCGAATCCATATTTCTAACTAAATAATCAATTCTTTATTAAATTTTTTATATTATCGATATTGACCTTAAGAAAGTTATAAAAGAAATAGAAATTACTGTCAAAGCTTCTATTTGCCCCAGTAATTCTAATTTATTTCTATAAAATGCTTTTAGAGAATTCCTAGCTTCTTAATTTTTTAGATAATAAATTTAATAATTTAGTGTAACAATTTCACCAATTGTCTTAATTATAAGATTTTGTTTTTATAATTTTATTTTTTTTTATAATTAAATTCACACCTCTTTTATTTGGTAATATTGTATGAGATCATATTTATTAAATTGATTCTCTTTTTTATAATCATAGAATATTATTACATGGAATATTAAATCATGGTGTGATGTACATGATACCGTCGGTTGCGATTGGAAAAGGCGACATCTTAGTCTGCTTGTGAATGGGACAGCACACATAGGCCCATTTTCTTTATAACTTTAATACTAATTTATTTTTTTTATTTATGTGCAAATTCTTTGAAAATGTTTCGTTTTAGTTTGACAATATTCCCTATCCGATTACAATATTTTTAAAGAGTTGACTTGTAAATCGCAAAAATAAACTTCTTTAAATTGAACTACTAAACAAACATAAATTTTATTAATTTATAATTTCCTAGTGTTTTCATATGAAAATGAACTTCCTTTTGTAAAATATAAATATTCAGGCAATAATTTTGGTAGACCTTTTAAATATATACAAATCACAACACATACTATGCATTGTAACCAAGTAATAAATAATGGAGCATTAAGATGCATTAAGATGACTGGACGGTAATGCTTTATTGACAAATACCATTAATCTTGAAATTAAAAAAAATATAATAAAAACTTAAAAATTTACATACTGTTACTTTTAAAAATTTTATAACTTCACATACCAACACAGTGAAACCAAAAAACTATCTAAATATATTTGTGCAGCATATACTTTCGTTGGTTCATTATGATAATTTGTCTGATTTCCATGAAGAAAAATTATCCCGCACTTTTTATAACAAAATTTATATAAGTAAGTCGAAATATTTTTAAAAATAATAAGGAAGAGGAATAGAATATTTAAATATATTCTCCTACCATTTTATGAGGTACATGGATGGTTTAAATTTCTTTAAGTTAACTATAGCTTCTAAATATTAAAGAAAATAATGAAGATTTTAATAATAAAAATATACAGCACCTGAAAGTGCCTGTTGACGGGCCATCAAGTATGTTCATATAGTTATTTATTAAGATTAAAGATATTTTATAAAATTGTGAAAGTGTCGTTCTGGACGAGCCGCATTATATCAAATATATCAAAGCTACCAAAGGTGTTAAGAATTGGCTTTATTCTTAATAAGGCACCATTGCAAAGTTAAAGTTCATTTTATTATTTTATTACTTATTAATAATTAATAAAAAATGTAAAATTAAGGAAAAGAGTACTTGATAATATCTACTTTGATTTTAAATCTTTCTTTAGTTTAAATTGGGCATTATAAATTAGAAACTTTATTTGAATATGCAAAATTAAGAAAAAGAGTATTTGACAATTTCTGAATAGATCTCACAAATTCCATTAGTTTAAATTGGCAATTGTAAATTGGAAAATATATGTGTTATTAATAAAGAAGCGATTTTATTTAATTGAAAACTCAAGTTTAATGTGGCTATACTAAATAAAAGATTACCATGTAATAATATTCTATGATTATTAGAAAGAGAATCAATTTAATAAATATGATCTCATAGACATTAAAATTATTACTTGTGTCGACTGTACTCTACTATAAACTGACAAAGATCTTTCTATCGGTCTTACAGTCGAATCAATATTCATGGGCAATCAGATTGCCCTTGTTTACAATCACCCCTGAAGAATCTGAAATAAACTTATATTTAACCCTGAAATAAACATTTATTAATAAAGGACAATCTGACCGCCCCCCACCACCCAAACATGCCCGACGTTTCGAGCCCGCTCCTCAGGGACCCATGAATATTGATTAGATTGTAAGACCGATAGAAAGATCTTTGTCAGTTTATGATCTCATAGAATATTACCAAATAAAAGAGGTGTGAATTTTATTATAAAAAAAAATAAAATTATTAACACAAAATGTCATAATTAAGACAATTGGTGAAATTGTTACAATAAATTATTAAATTTATTATCTAAAAAATTAACAAGCTAACAATTATCTAAAAGCATTTTATAGAAATAAATTAGAATTATTGGGGCAAGTAGAAGCTTTGACAGTAATTTCTATTTATTTTATAACTTTCTTAAGGTCTAATTTAGATATATAAAAAATTTAATAAAGAATTGATCATTTAGTTACAAATTGAGTCAGTTGCCAGCCTGGCGTTGGGAGGTAAGGAGCCGTGAAGGTCAGACAGCACAGACATGCAACTTAGAGACTTTTAAGTGTCCAAATTGTGAATATCAGAACAGGAAATTCAACACAAATTATGACACAAGCCACTCGGCATTAGACAGTGATCAATGCAACATGCTAAAGAACAAAATAAAAAAATTCATTCAAACAACAAACTACCCACTAGAGCCAACGTATCAACGCTATTTCGGTAAGGTAGAGCGCCCGCGCCTGCAACAAGCAGTAAGTGCATTCGAGCGCAACAATACCAACAGACAAAGAATCGCAAGATCGTCAGGCTCAACTACGATATCAGCATACATGGTACCAAGCGCGAATAATGCTTAATAGTAAGGAAAATGATATACATGATGAAATTATTAACAAAGAAATAATAATAGACAGCCTAGATAGTTTAAACACACATTTAATTAATGATAAAGAATGCATACTATGCATTAATGTTAGAGGTTTAAATGCAAATTATAATAGTATTTTTAAATAATATAAAATTTAAACCAAACTGACAAAGATCTTTCTATCGGTCTGATTGCCCATGAATATTGATTAGACTGTAAGACTGATAGAAAGATCTTTGTCAGTTTATAGTAGAGTACAGTCGACATAAGTAATAATTTTAATGTTTAAAATTTAAACCAAACATCATTTTATGCACTGAAACATGGAAGTTAAAACATCATGAAATTTTCAATATTCCAAATTACAAAATTTATTATAATAATAGTAGAGTAAATAGATCGGACGGAGTAGTAATTTATTTTAGAGATAATCTTACAGAAACAACTGAGATCCTACGGATTAACAAACTTAAAATGATTAACTCCAAAATCACAGTAGTGAATAAGAAAGGAATAGTATTATCAGCAATTTATAGATCTCACGACATATATCAGACTGAATTTTTACTAAACATTAAAGATTTATTGAAGCATAATAAAAAATTTAAAAATAATGTATTAGTCGGAGATTTTAATTGTGATATATTAAATAGAGATCCATTTGACCAAGAATTTCTACAAGAATTGTTAATGAATGGATATTGCCCAGGTCACAATAATATAACCAGACCATCTGATATCAACAATAATAATGGATCATGCATTGACAAGTTTTTTATCAAATTAAATAACATAAATTACAAGAATTACTTACTACAAGTGCCATTTAACGACCATTACCCCATTATCATGTCTATAAAGAAAATTAAAAAAAAACAAGGAAAATTACATTGAAAAAAAAAGTAAACTACAACAAGTTAAACAACATAGCTAATACAATCAACTAAATAGACAACAGTATTATCTCGGATCCAAATCTTGCATTCAATAACCTAACGGAAAAAATTAAAATATGTCTAAGTACAGCCGAATACGTAAATAAAAATAATAAAAATAATATGAGACCGAGAAAAAATTGGATAACGAAAGCAATCATAATATGCAAGAACAAGGAAAAACTTTATAAGATTTGGAAATATGAGCCAAATAATCAAAATAAAAAAGAAGGTTATAAAAATTACATCCAACTGCTTAATAAGATCATAAATAAAGCAAAAGGAGAATTCGATAAAGAGCAGATATGAAAAAAGACTAATAATCCAAAAAATTTCTGGAGCATAATTAACAACAATATTGGAAAAAAATCTAAAAATAATAATAATATTAAATACATCATAGACAAAAATAAAAAAATTAAAAATAATAAAGAGATAGCAGATTATATGAACAAATTTTTCTGTAATGTTGGCAAAACATTAGTAGAAAAAATACAAACACCAAGGAATCAGAGTATTAAATTACCACCAATGAATGAAAAAACTATCTTTTTACAACAAACAAACAACACAGAGATACAAGAAATTATCCCTGTCGAAATGGTCCGATAGAGCCAGATGAAAAGGGTGCAGAAACTTAATAACCTATGAGGTTTTTGCACTCGAATTCGCACATTTTTATCACTTTTTGTGGGACCTTTTCAACAGGGTTACTAAGTATGGGTAACGAAAATGTAGGTATTGATGGAATCAATGCAAAAACACAAAAAACACTGGCAACATGCATCTCCTTTCCTTTGGCACACATTTTTAATGAATGCCTAGAAAAGCGAATATGGCCAGAAGATCTAACCAACAAACTACAGACCTATATCTTTGATATCAAACATCGCCAAAATATTTGAAAAACTGTTGCATAAAAAATAGCATACTTTTGTATTGAGTGCAACTTATTATCCAATAAACAATTTGGATTCAGAAAAAGGAAAGGTACAAAAGATACGTTATACGAAATAACGAACATAATATACAATCAATTAGACACAAGTAATCCAATAGCAATAACCTTCATGAATCTAGCAAAAGTTTGACACAGTAGATCACCAAATCTTACTAGACAAACTGTATAATTATGGCATTAGGGGAAACGCACACATCCTAAAAAAAAGTTATCTAAATAACCGAAAACAAAGAGTCAAAGTAAACAATTACAACAGCAATTTCGAAAATATAAACAAGGGAGTTCCACAAGGTACTATACTAGGACCATTACTATTTATCATTTATATCAACGATTTATTAAACTCTTTGCCTGAAAATGCAATATTATCATACGCGGACGACACTGCAATAATAGCAACTGGAAACAACTGACTAGAGGTTGAAACTAAAATGAACATCTATTTACAACAAACAGCAAACTGGTTAGCACTAAATAAATTGTCTTTAAATACAGATAAAACAGTGTATATGGAATTTGGAAGTAATTGCAACTGCACACTGAAAAATTTGAACATAAACATCCAGGGTAACAAAATAAAAAGAGTAGACGAAGAAAAATATCTAGGAGTTAATTTCGTCAGTAACTTGAGATGGAACGTACATATCAATAAAATTTACGAAAAAATAAATACCTCACTTTCACTTTCTACAAATTATCTAGAATCATGTCCATAGAAAATATGACAATGCTGTATTATGGTATACTGGCCTAGGGAGGGGCATATGCAAGTAGAATAAGATGTTTACAAAATTTACAAAATAGGTTATTAGAATTAGTAAACAAGAACAACTTTATTGTTGACAAAAATCCACTAAATATTGAATAAACTTTTACCTATGAATCACTAATTTACCATTACATGCAAGAGAAATATTTAGAATCTAGCAACCCAACAAGAAATAAAAGCATAGAAATCACTAGACGCCTCAGAAACATAAGTATAAAAAATAGTTATATGTGAGCACTAACCAACTTCAATAAACTACCGAGTAAATTGAAGAATATCAAGAACAAAACAAGCCTTAAGGGTGTAATATCCCTAAAAATGACGAAAAAATTGATATTTTTTTATCATATATTCTTAAAGTACATATTATTGCAAACCTAAAAACAAATTTTCAAGCGGAAAATCCAAAAAATAAAGAAGTTACAAGTATTTAAGGAATAAAATCGCAAAAATTAAAACTCACGAAATAATGATTTTTTCCATTATTCTAGTTATATAAGTCACGATATCGTATTTTCTATGCAAAATAAAATATTTTTATACATTGAGATACTAAAACTCATTCTGTAAACGAAAGACCTTTCTAGCTATCTATTCCGAATCATAAATGCTGCAAGAAAATATAATGTTCATCAAATATAATTTCCATTATTTAGCATAATTTATTTAGTAAGGTAGTCATTTTAAAAATTATAAATAAGCACTTGCAGAATAAAATAATTTAAAATAACAATCATTTACTAGTTTGCGATCATTATAAGACCGTGCATCGCTAGTGTCGCTACTCTGTCGATTATTATAATACACTTCTTTATCGACGGGCCGAGGTGGCAGCTCGAACGAATACATACTACATTGCATGCAATGATATGATTTAGATTAAAGTTATTTACAGTCTGATGACTGCTATAGAAGCAAAGTCAGATGTAATAATTCTTTGATGAATGTAAAGTATTCAAAATAAAAGAATTTTCAATGAAGAAATTCAATGAGATCAGATAAGTATTTCTGCTTTACATGTGACTAGTGTTATATGAAAAAAGTGTTTCTTTGTGTGATTTCTTTTTCCAGGGAAGAAAGTTATGTCTCATCTTTGCTTATTGTACATGTTGGACTGGACTGTAAACAAGTCTTATCAAATGTATATGTATTCCAACAGTAAACATGTAAGTATATAATTCAAAGAGTTTAAAACTATATAATTACAATAATTTTATGTATTATTTTATAGCATAACTATACTTCATAATTTACCTGATATAATTGTCTTTCAGGTTATGCGAATACTGCAACATTACCTTTTTTATGGAAAATATTTACTTTTAACAGGAGTAAAATAATGAAATAGTTTAGGTGAGTATATTAAATATATTAAGCATCATGTTAATATTTAACTTTAAATTGATTTATCTCCTTTATATGTTTTTAGAATCTACGCGCAGGATCCTGGAGGAACTATTGGATGGATTTTCATATATGAGGTCTTAAAATGTTTGTAGTAAAATACTGGAAAACCTAACGCTATTTATATTAGCCAAAATGTCAAATAATATGTAAGTATCATTGTAAATATGAAAAAAATTAGAAATTTAAGAATTTTTTTTTGCTTACCGAGCAATATTTTTTTTAGAAAATTCTGGATCTTATTTTTTGCCTATATAAATAACGATAAGTCCTCAAGCAGTCTTTTACAAATATTGTGATACATTATAAAGCAAAATCCATGATATGGTTTGGTCAGGATCCTGCGCGTGACCAGAATATGTTGCTGAAGTAATATTAGCAAGTTCCTATGAAATTATTTGATTTTTCATATTAAAATTGGCATAAATTATAGTCAAATATATGATATATATTGTAAAAATGTAATTAATGCATTGTTTTTTTTTTTATTTCAGGTGAATATAGGAAAATACAGCCTATAGGGATATTACCCCCTTAAAACAAACATAAAAAATTGGATTAGAGTAAATTAATGAACGAAGAAATAGACTGTACAATTAAAAAACTATTTACTACACTCAACTACAATACATACAAGGAACACAGCATTATCACATCCTACATTGGAAGTCCATGGGGATATGATAGTTACAGATAAACTAATGCAAGACGTAAGAACATATACAGGATGGATTAATTTCGGAAAACAGGACATATACCATTCGATAGATCTCAAAATTCTAAGAACAACGTATATTTCTCGTTTTTCGATCCAGCAAGTAGTAATCCGAGTTATTAATTGTTAAAAGTTAAGAAGATGAGCCAATCAGCGGGGGTTTAAAATCAATTTTTACTGGCCTGATGGGCAGGACAACATCGTGCATGTAGACAATTTTGCGCCGATGTGCGGGCATATTGGCCACTACGGCTGGGGGAAAGACCAAATCCGGTAGTTCTTCACGCAAGAATTGCAAGTCACCATTCAGTCTTTCCGGCAAAAATACTGGGGCAATCTGAG
>UELU01072697.1:0-11385 GCA_900490025.1 Megastigmus dorsalis | reverse complement strand
CAAGTCCCGCGGAGAGTGGCGGTAATCGGGGCTCGGACACGATTATCAAACACAGCAAAGAAAATACAAAATGGATTGAACAATACTAAGACGTTTATTCGCCTGATAAAATAACTAAATCAACAATACAAGAAAAACGTGGTATGTTAGTGTGTGCGCGTCGTCCGTTGCCTTCGAACGCGCACACTTCAATTCGAATTTAAGTTGAAGGAGCTCGCAACGTCGAACGGATCGCACGTTCGAATATTTAACTTGCTGAATATAATATTCCGATGAATATTATATTCAGCCCAGCGCGTGTATAGCTCGGCTATACTCGGAGGTGTGCTTCACCTCCGACGTAAACACGCCGGCGCGTGTTTACTTGCGCGACCTACCAAGTTCATGCAGCGCTGTACCGACGCACAGCAGTTGCTCTCGTAACCGTACGAGTATGAGAGTGAGAGAGAGAGAGAGAGAGAGAAAGACGATACGAATAAGCGTTCGGAATTCGTATCCGAACGCCCGTACAATTCTAATTTAATTATCGCACGCGTAATATGCAATTACTTACTCGGGGTAAGGAGTGTCTCTACGTGAAGCTCCTTACTCCTATATTCCTCTCGTGAGTTGCCGGCCGGTCCACTCACGGCGTAACTATCCTCAACGACGAGGAGGGCGACTTGTCCCTTCGTCCGCCGCAGGTGGTAAGATCTTCCTCTCCGAACTCGCCGGGTTATTCGCTCGTGCGTCTCGGTGCACTTCACACCGCCACACTGCACACAATAACCGCCACAACACGCTCGCACCGAAACTCCTTCCTCGCGATTCTTTTCTCCGTCCAAAAATCAAGGGTCGATCGATCGGCGCACGTCCGTTGCCGTTCGTAGCCGCGGTCCCTCTCTCGAGCTTTTTCGGGGCTGACGCGATCCTGCCGATCGTGCCATATCTCTCTCTCGCTCGCTCCCATGGTTGGGTATGGGAGCACCACCGGTAGGTGCTTCCCTCCCTCGCGCGCGGCAATAAGACTAATTAGTCGCACTCGTGCTGTCGTTGCTCGCGAGGACGCGAATTGTTCTAACCTCGTGTAATTACGCGTCACACCCTCTCCCCAGACGTCGATAAGCTAAGACTTAGAGACTTCTGCGGTGCTCGCGAGCAGATTGATCAGGTATGGGGAACGTAGACATAAATTAGAGTACTCGGTGGGGTGTATCAAGAAAGGTGTTAAATGTATATTCAGAAAAATGGAAAGAGAAAAAGGAAACGAAGCATATAAGAAGAAGAACGGAAGGAAGTAAAAATACAAAAATATGAGAGAGGATGACAGGCGGGAAACTGTTCGCGATCTCACGGGGCGGCTCTTGCCGCCTCTAGTCTTTCAAACACTTGTAGTGTGTAGCCAGACGCGGGCACTTACGGGTGTTTCTCACCCCGGGTAGTCTGCACACGTAGCAGAAGAAGCGCTCTGGGTTTTCCTCCCAGACCTCACGCTTCTTCTGGACCCTACTCTCCCGCAGCTCCTCGAATAACGCCGTGCTCCTTAGCGTTTCGAGTCGTCGCTGCTCCGCCTCCTCCTGCAGGCGTCGGATCTCCTCTTGGCGACGCTGGGCCTCCTCGTGCTCCTTGCTGCGTGCAAGAATTCGCGCCTCCTCTTCCCGGAGGCCCGCCTGCTGGGCCCGACACTCGATCGGGGCGCTGGAGGCCGCGTATACTTCCTTCGCGGCGCCTCCTCGCTTCCCGAACGCCCTGATTCCTGCGTGGGCGAGCTCCAGCCTGCCCACAATGGCGTCGAATTGAGCGGTGGCGGCCTGGAGCTCCTGCTCCAGTGACCGCCACTCTTCGACGGTCGGCCCTCCGCCGACCGCTCCTTCCTCCTCGCTCGGTGCAGGGTCCGGTCCCGAATGTGGAGGCTCCTTCCTCTCGGCTGTGGCCGTCTGTGGCGTCTCCTCGACGTGTCTTGTGGGCTCCAGCTCGATGCAGGCGGACACCTTCGGGTGCCGTAACGGCCTCTTCGGGAGGAACGGCTTCGAATCTCCCTCGTCCGCAGCCGCGGGGAGGGGGGGGGGGCTTCCACGTTCGTGGAGGAGAGCGCCTCCGGATCACTCTCCTCTTCCTCTTCTTCGTTAGTGGAGAGGAGGGCCTCCTGGCTGTCCTCCTCCTCCTCTTCTTGGTTGGTTGGCCGTAACCTCGTGCGGCCCTGCGAATTTCGGAGCTAGCTTTCCTGCTACTCCTTTCGCTGCATTGGAGAGAACCTTGCTTCTCTTCCAAACCTTTTCGCTAACTTTATATTGGACGTCTCGACGGCCTGCATTGTTGTAGCGTGCCTGTCGATCTCGTTCTCTATCTGAGCTATCAGCTGCTACTGACAGCATTTCAGATAATTTCTTTATGCGCTCGACCCAACTGTCGAGCGCTTCTTCCTCACGTTGATCCTGTGAGGCGTTCACTTGTTGGCGAAACGTTGACATCGGAGGTTTCGGTTACCTGCCGTAGATTAAGAATGCTGGACTCATTCCGGTCGCACTACTCTTCGAATTGTTAAATGCGAAGACGACATCTTCGAGATGTTCGTCCCAGTGATCATGCTCATCTTAGATGAAAGCAATCATCATCTGCTTCATCGTGCGGTTAACCCGTTCAACGGGTTTAGCCTGCCGATGGTAAGATGGAATCGTCTCGTGACGAATCCCCGTTCCTGTCAAGAAACCGTCGATCAGTCGGTTCTTGAACTCCGTCCCGTTATCGGAGAGGAATACCTCGGGTTTTCCAAACCGGAGACAAATGCATCTTATAAACTCTGCGAGTATCGTTTTACCCGTGGCACGGCGGAGTGGTATCACTTCCACCCATCTCGTGAATAGATCTTGGAATACCAAGATGTATTCAAATCCTTTCTTCGTTTTTGGAAGCGGACCCATGATGTCACCTGCGACATATTGCCATGGCCGTTCCACTATACGACGGCCCATTAGTCCTGCAGGTGCTCTCTGTTCCACCTTGCATTGCTGGCAGACTTGGCATTGCCGTATATATTTAGCGACGCATACGTCCATGCGTGGCCAATAGTACTGCTGTGTTATCCTTGCGAGCGTCTTCTCGTGTCCTAAGTGCCCAGCTGTCGAGCTGTCGTGGCACTCATGCAGTATATCTTTCTGCTGTTCTTGTGGGACGACGAGCTTCCAAGCCTCGTCGTCCTCGCCCAAAATTCCGTCGATAAGCGGATCGGGGTTGTGAGAATATAATCTCCCTCCGATCAGCTTGAATTTCGGATTTTTTGCGAGGGTCCTCCGTAACTTTCTTAATCCGTTGGAGGTACCACTCGTCTGTCGTTCCATCTGCCCAAGAGACACCGGCTACGGCTGTCTCCTCGCTATCCACTTTATACATGCGTGGTAGCGCATCTGGGATGTGATTGAGCGCTTTCGGTGCTCAATCTCGAAGTTGTGGCCTTGGAGTTCCAATGACCATCTCGCTAAGCGTCCTGTTGGACCGCTCAGGCTACGTAGCCAACGTAGACTGCTGTGATCGGTTATCACTTTAAATTTATGACCTTCTATGTATGGACGAAACTTTTTGATCGCCCACACGACTGCTAAGCATTCTCTCTCCGTTACGCTGTAATTCCTTTCGGCTGGAGAGGGAACTCTGCTTGCGAATTCGATGATGTGTTCTTCATTCTCGATGAACTGAAGTAACACTGCTCCGATTCCAGTGTCACTTGCATCAGTTTGTATTAGAAACTCCTGTTCAAAGTTAGGCGTTTGTAGCACTGGAGCAGAGGCTATGAGCGCCTTTACCTGCTCAAATGCAAACTGGTGCTGATCCGTCCACTCATACTTGCAATCTTTCTTCGTGAGTTGAGTGAGCGGATCTGCGATCGTGGCGAAATCACGTAAAAATCTCCTGTACCACGATGCCATGCCTAAGAATCTCCTTAACTGTCTTAGATTCTTAGGCGCCGGGTGATCTTTTCCGGGCCGAGGCAAAAACCTTCTTGGTTGAGCACGACCCCCAGATATTTCACTTCACTTTGGCAGAAGTGACTTTTCTGCCTGTTGATCGTTAGGCCGGCCTGTTTCATTCGACCTAACACTGTTATGAGCTGTTCGAGATGCTCCTCGAACGTCTCTGACATGATAATGACGTCTTCTAGGTATGCGAATGCAAATCCATCGCATTCCGGCGTGACGACCATGTCGATCAGACGCTGGAAGGTCGCTCCAGCGTCTTCCAATCCAAACGGCATCCTCGTGTACTTGAAATGTCCCATACCAGGTACCGAGAATGCTGTCATTGGTTTAGATTCTTCATCTAAAGGTACGTAATGGTAAGCATTACTCACGTCCAGTGTGGTAATGTACTTCGCCTTCCTTATCTTCCGAAAAGCGGCATCCATCCTTCTCGATGGATAGCCATCTGTGGATTTCATCTGTTCATTGACCTTTCTGAAGTCAATGCACATGCGATATCCTCCACCGGATTTCTTAACCATGACTACCGGGCTTGACCACGGGCTAGTTGATGGTTCGATGACCCCTGCGTCAAGAAGCTTTCTCACTTGCGCGTGCATCTCTGCCTCGATCATCGGGGAGTACGGGTAATACCGTTGTTTGATGTGGCGAGCATCTCCAACATCAATTTTGCGGTTTACCCATGACGTGCACCCCAAAGTGCTCGGTTCGTCTCCTATTTCACTGTACACAAGTTCTTCTACTTGTGCGCGTTGTTCTGCGGTCACATTGTCGAGACCAACAGAACAAACGGGAGAAATGCCGCTCTCAGTTACGGCAGCTAACTGAAGCTCGATTTTGACATTAGCATCTGCTAATGTCAATTCGTTTGTGCGCGGATCGTGTACTGAGCCGAATTCTCTCATGAAATTCGCGCCCAAGTAACACTCCGCGTCGAGTGCGGGGAGGATCGATACTTTGATCTCCCTCGTCACTCCACCGACTGTGAATGGCATGTTCACACAGCCAGCGATGGCGCTGCTGCTGCCATCTGCGAGTTCCGCACCTGCGTACTCGCTTGTCGTCAATTTCCGATTGCATGCGCTGACGAGCTGCCATCCAATCGGACCCATAACTGTGATGGATGCGCCTGTATCGTACAGAGCGCGGAAGTGGAAACCACCCACTTCCACCTATAGCCACCATCTGGCTTCCAGGTTCGTTTCCATCTGTTGACCAGAGTTTTCTTTTCCTCCTGGTGAATCACTCGATGTTGCATCTAATGCCATTTGTTTGACATTAGTGCTCTCTGAGAGAGTAGCGACCTCATCTACTCTCCCTTCTGTCCGTTTCCCGAACAGACTGGGCACTTCTGTCTCGTTACGTTTTCTTTGCCACAGCCATAACACCTGAATGGTTCTCTTCTATAACCATTTCCTTGGCCGTTTCTGCCGTTTTGTCCATTTTGTCCATTTGGCCCTCTGTATTGTCTGTGCTTGTTGTTTCCATTGAATTGGTCCCTTTCTGGGCTTCTTCTTTTTGCTTGTGGGGAGGGCGGCCTCCCTCCTCCTCTCTGCTTCGGCTTATGCGCCTCGCGAACCGCTTTGGCAATCGACTTATCTAAATGGTTCGCGAGCGTTTTTACCATCTCTTGTAAAATGCTGCTCGTCAGCACCTCTTGTTTCTTCTCTGGTTTCTGTTGTTATGGCAGTTCTGTTGCTGCCACCTTAACATTCGGAATGATCTTCGCCGCTTTATCCCCTTTTGGCTTAGAAGCTGCTGCCGGCATCACTGCCTTGCTTGGAGAGAGTGGTATTCTATCACCTTTCTCTCTCTTTAGGACGTATTCGGCTTCTGCGCACCGATCCATCAGGTCGTCGAAGGTGTTGCATTCTTTTCTGCGAACCAATCGTTTGAGAGGAGGTAATAAGTTTAGGAATATTTTATCTATCTCCTCTCTTCTTGACATCCTCGGTCGAATTTCTCGTAGCAAGCATTCCATGCATGTCACGTAACGGCTACTCGTTTCCTCTTCGTGTTGGAAACGATTCCTGATGTCGTCTCTGAGCCGCTCCTGCTTGTTATGCGTATAACTTCGTCGTATCGCATAACAAAGTTCTGTCCACGTGCGCCAGTCTTCCTTGTGGCTGCTGTACCACATTCCAGAAATTTCTGTTAATACGCACGGAAGGGACGCCAGCATGTCTCCTTCCGTGAATCTTGCTGCCCGTACGTTTTCGTCGAATCTTCTCAGGAAAGATTCGACATCCTCGCCTTATGTCGCTGCGAATTTAAAGTTCCATCGACCGGCTATGTGACTTGGGTCAGCATGGTCTCCAATACATCTGTCATATCCAGACTGTGGCGTGGCGCTTCGATGAGCGCCCTCGATTGGTGTTTCCTCTCTCCTTTGCTGCCTGCTTTGAGAGAGAGGTTCCTCCTGTAGGTGTATGGATTCTTCTCTCATGCTACTATTTTGAGGATATGCGAGAGTGAACGTATCTCTGAAATTCACTCTCGTACGTTCAGTCTCACGATTGAGTGGTGTCTCTGAAGGCGTTCTTCTTCCTTCGGTTAATGCGTCTCCTTCGGTGCATGTGTCGAGTTTCGTGCTCGACATTGGACCTCTTGTTGGTCTCGTTATTTGTGTTGTCTGCTCGCGTCTGGCGGTCAGTGCGTTTATGGCATTTCCCTGCCTTATCATCGTCTGCGTCAGACTCGCGTGTCTCTCGTCAGAGACTCTTGCCATTTCTTGGATTGTCGCAAACAATGCTTCGATATCCTTTTGCACTTGTGCGATCGTGGGGGGCTCTTGTATATCCTCCCCTCCATATTCTTCTTGATTCTGCAGGTCCTTTGCCTGCACTTGATGCTCATCCCCTGAGTCAGTATCCTTCTCACTGAATCTGCCTTCATGATCTGTTACTATGATCATGCTCTTCTGATATATTGAGAGGGGGTGCAGCTGTCCCTTTTCATATTCTTCGTCCTGGATCGTTGTGGCGCTGACTTCGTAGCAAGTTTCCTCAATATACGATTTCCTTATTGTTTCTCTTTTGATGCGCGCTTCGTCTTCATTTGAAGTGTCATCCATCTCAAAATCGGCTGCAGTATAATTTTCCTGCAGCCAATTATATTCTTGTTGGAGCGCGACAAATCGAGAACCATCTGTTCTCATGCCTAGAGACTTGAGCGTTTCACTCAATTCTTCCGGGACAGTGACATCATCCAGTTCTGGACGTCTTTTTCTGAGAGTGTCCTCTCTCTATGGTCCGTCATCTTCACCTGATTGTGACAGGTCTACCCCCTGTCCCAAATCGCGAAAAAGAGGCGTACCTAGCGGCTGTCTGCGCTGCTGATTTAAATGTGTAGTGTGAGAGAGACCGTTGTTAAGACACGCTTCGGAGTCTTACGGCTGTCTACCGTTTGTAGTACAGCCGCGCACTCAATGCGTAGAACTCTCGTGTGAGTTTTACTTTCTTTTACAATATAAAAATTGTCCAATTCTCCTCGAGAATTGGAATCTGTAATTTTTAATTAAAAAGAAAAATGCCAACAAAAAAACAATCTTGAGGAAATTCGGCCTAGAATTTCCTCTGCGTGTCTTAACGGGGTTAGTAAATACAATTTATAATTTTGTACAAACGTATTCTACGCTATCAGCTGTAGGTCCCCTAACTGAAAAAGTGTATTTTTCTCGAACAAACAATTTTGACGAGAAACTCCTCATCAAAAAAAACATTTGTTGAGAAGAAAAAAAAAATAAATAATTTTCTTGAACAGAAACAATTTTCGCGAGAAGATAATTCTCACCAAAATAGAAAAAAAAATTACACGAGAAAAAAAAATTTGATAAACAACCAAAAAAAAAAATTTCCGCAAAGAATAATTTTGGCGCAAAAAAAAACTATCCCAAAAAAAAATTTTAGAAAAATTATTTTTGGTTCAAAAAAAGAATTAATGTTAAAAACAATTTTAACAAAAAAATTATTTTGACCACGACTCGGCAAAAAAAAACAATACACTTTTTCAGTGTGCTCCTTTAATCCTTAGGGAGCACGCGCCGCAATCCGCAGCTCTCTCTCTCTCACCTATCTCTGTTGGGGGAAAATTCGGTGTCCTCTCCCCCTCGCTGTACCTCACTATTTTTCGCCCGCTTGCTAAATTAAAATTTCTACTTTAATTTTTCTCGCGCCGCGTGTCCTCGCCCATGCACACACGTACAGGGCGCCAGTTGTAACGGGGTTTTTCCGGGGGTAACCCAGCTGCCAGTTACTTACCCCGGGCCGTACCGAGTACGTCCGACGGCAATTCCAACCACGAGTTGCCGCGGCCTGCTACAACGTGAGAGCTCCGTGCTCTCACTTTTCTCGTTCTCGGTGTGCTCGTGTGCGTGTGGATACCTACACACGCACTGCCGGCTCTCTTTGCCGGGCTCGGCCGCTCAGTTTCTGACTTGCAGCCGATTGCTGCAAGTCCCGCGGAGAGTGGCGGTAATCGGGGCTCGGACACGATTATCAAACACAGCAAAGAAAATACAAAATGGATTGAACAATACTAAGACGTTTATTCGCCTCATAAAATAACTAAATCAACAATATAAAAATCGGCCGTTGCCTTCGAACGCGCACACTTCAATTCGAATTTAAGTTGAAGGAGCTCGCAACGTCGAACGGATCGCACGTTCGAATATTTAACTTGCTGAATATAATATTCCGATGAATATTATATTCAGACCAGCGTGTGTATAGCTCGGCTATACTCGGAGGTGTGCTTCACCTCCGACGTAAACACGCCGGCGCGTGTTTACTTGCGTGACCTACCAAGTTCATGCAGCGCTGTGCCGACGCACAGCAACTGCTCTCGTAACCGTACGAGTATTAGGGAGAGAGAAAGACGATACGAATAAGCGTTCGGAATTCGTATCCGAACGCCCGTACAATTCTAATTTAATTATCGCACGCGTAATATGCAATTACTTACTCGGGGTAAGGAGTGTCTCTACGTGAAGCTCCTTACTCCGCCGGCCGGTCCACTCAACGACGAGGAGGGCGACTCGTCCCTCCGTCCGCCGTAGGTGGTAAGATGCTCGGGGGAATCTTCCTCCCCGAACTCGCCGGGTTATTCGCTCGTGCGTCTCGGTGCACTTCACACCACCACACTGCACACAATAACCGTCACAACACGCTCGCATCGAAACTCCTTCCTTGCGATTCTTTTCTCCGCCCAAAAATCAAGGGTCGATCGATCGGCGCACGTCCGTTGCCGTTCGTAGCCGCGGTCCCTCTCTCGAGCTTTTTCGGGGCTGACGCGATCCTGCCGATCGTGCCATATCTCTCTCTCGCTCGCTTCCATGGTTGGGTATGGGAGCACCACCGGTAGGTACTTCCTTCCCTCGCGCGCGGCAATAAGACTAATTAGTCGCGCTCGTACTGTCGTTGCTCGCGAGGACGCGAATTATTCTAACCCCGAATAATTACGCGTCACATTACTTAATTAATAACAACGACAAAAAATATAACTGGAAAGCTTGATTACTAATTTATAATAAACTATCACGAAGTAAAATTATATTTTACTTTTTTTTTAATATTAATGAGTCTACCTCAAATTTTAACTATTACCGCACACTTCTTATACATGTATCACGTAGCGTGACGAGTCAGCGCGGACATAAGCTCAGTGGTTAGAGCACTCGACTTCGGCGTGACACGTTTCGGGTTCGAATCGCGTTCGTTCGCCTTTTTTATTAAAAAGACGCATTTCTCATTAAAAACTCAGCCGTAACACATGCTTAAATCATACGTTGCAAAAATTTCTAAAGCTTCTATTTAAAATTTCTACACACATAACAAACGATCCCGATAATAGTAATATAATTTACAATATAAATTTATAAGAAAATTTCATCCCTCAATCAAATGACTATAAAAATGGTATTTTAATATTAGATCAATATTTAATGCATATTTAAAAAAAAAACTTAAAATTTTTCGTTTTTGCACAATAATTTTGCAATCCAGAAATTTTCCGAAAATACAGTTTTTTTTTAAATTAGTGCAAACCCCAGGAAAAGGCTTTCACATCAGCGCCAATTTTTTTACGTGAAGTTGAAAGCTTCTACTATAACATAGAATCCAACCTGATTTCATTCTGACGTTTTAAACAAAATTTAGAATTTTTTGAAAATTTTGCAAAATCGAGGGTCTATAAACAAATTGAATATTTTCGTCATTTTTTATCGGAATCATTTTCTGTAAGTATAGTTTTAAAGATCCAGGCAGCGCGCATCTTTTTTTTTTTTTAAATGTAGTATTCCGATCATTGGGTCTCGAGATATTACAGCGTAAAGTTCACAATTTTACTCACTGCTTTTTATATCTGTATAACTTCCACCAGTTCGACCAGAACGGAAGGAAGTGATAGGTAGAAGTAGTTCAAGGGCGGAGTTTTCATGGAAAATCATAGAAAGCGTAATAGTAGGGACCACGCGGGGGAGGACCCAAAGATAACGTGCTGCATGTGGGAATGTATTTGGGTCAGTATAAGTTCTACAACGATACGACGAAATACACCCTCTACACTGCTCGAGGTTTAATTAAGTTCTACGCACTCTATGAGTTTGTGTTCAAGTGACTAAGTTTATAAGTATCAAGCGTTAATATATTCAATTATAGTTAAGTTGCATCATTATCAGAAGCAAACCACAAGTTTTGTAAGAAAAGTGAGTACCTAAATATTAAAATTCTATATCTTATTTTTCTTTTCTTTTTTTATTTTATATACACACTCGCACGTCACACGTGTCACTTTTTATAATAATATTTGCACTCAGGGTGGATTATATTGAATTTTAAGATATATCTTAACTGTTAATATACACCCAACAAAATTTTGCACTGCCAGAATGTCAAAATGTTAATAAATAAATGTACCTAGTTAGTTACTGATTTGACTAGCATAGTTGGGCTACAACTACCTTAAATCGACCCATCTTGACAGGTCTGTTCACATTTCTGTTGGGTAAACATATTCTTAACTATAGCTGAATATAAACTTACTAAAAGTAAACGTAATCTATTTAGCACAAATTGGATAATTTAATGTACTGCTTAACTCACAAAGTATTAATTATTTGAAACTTTTTAAAAATTTATCACAAATGAAACATAAACATTTATATTTTTGTCACACACGTAGATTACACACACATTTAATTTAATTTTCCTGTGTAATAAAAGTAAATATTTATTTAATCGTTTTACAGCTCGCACACATCTATTAAGAGATGGATGAGGAAGATACCAATTGCATCATTTGCGAGAGTCCGTTGAGTTCCGGCATCATACGGACAGTGAATCAGCAGGAGTCAATTAATACGTTTATCAACGCCAGCTACAGAAGGCAGGATCTCAAGTATCGAGAATTAAAAAAATTTAGAGTACTTCGTATT
>UELU01072691.1:7600-22260 GCA_900490025.1 Megastigmus dorsalis | reverse complement strand
TATATATATATGTATATATATATATACTTACACGCAACATTCGACAGAGTTACAGTCTACGGCAGGTTAAGCCACAATTGTACATGAATCCCCTTCGACGCCTCTCCCCCCGTGCATACATCACGTTTCAATGATAGTCAAGTTATCTAGTGTGCTCCAGTTCTCCGAGTTTCTATGATTTCTTTACTTCGTCTTTTCTGTTGTTACACAGTGCGGTGAGATTGAAGAAAACAAAAATAAAAAGAGTAAAGAGGAAGATTTAATAAAGAGCCCAGTGTGATATAAATCAAATGATCATTGTTAGGTGATCCGCAACAACGCAGTGTGATAGGTATATATATATAAAAGTATATATAAAAAATATAAATAAAGTATATATAGATATATATATATAATATATATATATACATATATATGTATCGTGCCGTGTCCATGAGATGAAGATTATCTGAGTGGTGATAACCGTTTGTAAGTTTTGAGTGTCGAGAGAGTGCTTCAAGAGGATATAGTCAAGCCGAGAGAAAAAGAGTACAAACGAATAAGGAAAAAAAAATATAAAAGTAAAAAAGTAAAAAAGTAAATAAATGCGTAAATAAAAGAAGTAAATAAAATAAAATAAATACGTAAAGGAAAAAAAATCGGTAGAGGCTCAGCAGAGCTTGAGCGCGTGCACCGCGCCAGAGTGTGTGTGTGCGTGTCGCCCCCCTTGTACGGGAGGAGCAGATTTATTCGTGCGCGATTGCCAGGACAAAGCCCAAAACTGTTAGACGACGAGTGCGCGAGTGACTGGCCGCAGCAGCCACACACCCATAGCCATAGCATGAGTTCGTACTTCGCGAATTCGTACATCCCGGATCTGCGCAATGGCGGGGTCGAGCATCCGCATCAGCACCAGCAGCACTACGGCGCCGCTGTCCAGGTGCCCCAGCAGCAGCAGACGGTCCAGCAGCAGCCCCAACAGGCGACCGATCCCTGCGATCCGACGATGCTGCGCCAGGGCGTGCCGGGGCACCACTACGGGACCGCGACCGGCCAGCAGCCCGGCATGCCCTACCCCAGGTTCCCGCCCTACGACCGCATGGACATCAGGAACGCCGCCTACTACCAGCAGCAGCAGCAGGAGCACGGCATGGACATGGCCGGCTACAGGGCGAGCTCGCCCACCTCGGGGATGGTCGGCCACATGGGCCACACGCCCACCCCCGTCAACGGCCACCCCTCGACCCCCATCGTCTACGCCTCCTGCAAGCTCCAAGCGGCGGCGGTCGACCACCAGGGCAGCGTCCTCGACGGGCCCGATAGTCCTCCTCTGGTCGATGCCCAGATGCACCACCAGATGCACCCCCAGCATCCGCACATGCAGGCCCAGCAGGCCCATCCCCAGGTGCAGCCGCCCCAGGCCCAGGCGCACCAGCAGCAGCAGCAGCAACACATGCAGCAAACGCAGCAGCAGCAGCAGCAGCAGCAGCAGCACATGATGTACCAGCAGCAGACGCAGCCGACGCAGCCGCCCCAGGCGGCGATGCATCCGCAGCAGCAGGCCCAGCCGCCCCAGCACCAGGGGGTCGTCGCGTCGCCGCTGGGCCAGCAGCAGCCGGGCACGCCCCAGAGCGCCGCTCCGACGAACCTGACCAGTCCGCTCTACCCGTGGATGAGGAGTCAGTTTGGTGAGTCGGCTATTTTTACCTATTTTTACACCTATTGCGCGAGTGGTTTCATGCGGTTTTTCGTACTGTGCGGGAATTATTTTGATATTCGTAGTAACAGTGGCGTCGATGCTTCAAATTTTGTAATACAGAAACGTAGTTTAGTACATATCCCAGATAAAGTGCATCCCAAATTATTAACAGTTAAATATACATGTCATGTCCATCAGGTAATTCTAAAACAGGTAAATGCGGACAACAATCATTTATTTTGTACATTCGATAGGAAAAATCTATTTGTTTTACATAACGCGTATAGAGAATATAGAACGCAATAGCGTAATTCAAAAAGAATTCTACGCTTACGCAGTAAAGATAGTACATAGTGAATTTTGTTGAAGTTGTCTCACACGATATTAACGAGGGATAAATATATACGCTAAATAAATTTATTCTTATACAAGGGGTGCTAATATAAGAAAAAGATTTATTCCCATAGAATCAATCCAGATTTACTCTACGAATTCATTCTATTACAATTATAACCTTATATTTGATATAAATGAAAATAAAAAGAATAGGGCGATGAATAAAACTGAAAAATTACTACATGTGGCGAGTAAGTTACAAAATGTGATAGCGGCGGTACGTGAGCAGACTTTTGAGAACGATCCTTGAAAAGTGGGCAGCGTGTGGAGCAGGTACGCCGTACGGTGTGGTCTGCGTGCGGCGGTCTTTGTGGCTTACGGATTTATGCAATTTCTACCGGCTCTCCGGTGAAAACTGCACCGGACAAAATGCGGCGGATAGGGCAGCAGCAGTCGCCGCCGTCATCATCCTGGCGCGCACACGCACCGAAGCCAGAAATAGGCGTAATGTCTCCAGTTTTCTAGGCGCGCTCACACACACACATACACAGCCGGTACGTAGCCGCGACTTGAGTTATTTATTGCCCTGACCTTTTAGCCTGGCGCGGCGACTGTTTCACCACATATAAGAGAGAAAAAGAGTCATGCCTAGCCGTATATATAAAAGTTGTGTATATGTGTCGCGAGCACTCGGTGCGTTGCAATCGACCACCGGAGTTGGGAATCGCGGCAGCTTTTTTTCCCTTTTTTCTGTTTTTTCTTTCTTTTTTTTTTTAATGCCCATGACGCCGCCGCCGCCAGACGCCGACTGAATTCCTCGCGTGCATTTACACCGTAACCTCGCGATGACAGAGCATGCAAATCGCGACGCGCTCAACCTTCCGCGTTACGCCGCGAAGCGCGAAAAGAGCGCCCGCGAATGAGCCAGCGAGTTTGCGACCATTTGCTCGGCGAGAACACGCCAGATATTTATCTTTCAACGAGTGATTGTTGTTTTACGTAATAATACCGAGGCTCGCGAAACCGTTTTTGTGCACTGCTTATCGAATGGAACCAATTGAGCTTTTTGCGATATTTTCTTTGACATTCGTTATACCAAATTGGAGGATTACTTATAATTCAATATATTTTATTGATATAAAGATAATGTAAATATAAACTTATTCTTCGCCGTGATTTAATAAATTTTGTCAAAATTTAATTAATGCTTGACATTGTGCCAAAACTGCTTAATTTTAATCAATTGAAAAGCTCTATATAAATGTACATATTTATAAAGTTTTTTTTTATGTATACATTGCAAACCATAAATATTGATAAATTAAGTTCGTAGTTTACAATTGCAAAACAGAAGTATAATTGTCACTTGTCAAAAAATTTCCATTGACAGCTCAACTAAGCTATCGAACAATTTAAGAACGAAATTTCACATAGAATGGGAACAACCGAGCAACCTCAAGGACATTTTTCGAAATATCTCGGTCGAAAAATGTTCGTCTCGCGTCGGGTTGAAGAATCCCCTCCCTGGCTCGTTTGACAATATATGCAACACGCCGCCGGAGAACGAGAGCCAACGCAACGAGGCTCAGGATTTATGGCAGCCATAACGAAGTGATAATAGGCCGAGGTCGTAATTTATATACACCGCGCGCATATATAGCGAAGGTATTGGATCTTTCGGCAGGCCATAGTGAAGGAGGTGTACAGGTTGCACGCGGGGAACCCCCCGTTGGCTTTGCTCTTATTTTATCGCCCCCCGCTCGGAGAATCGACCCCAGAACTCCTAATAATAAGCCGAGAAATTTACCGCCGTCCAATATTACTTAACCCCCGAGTGAAGGCAACGTGAAAATTATCGCGTAAGATTCGAAAATTTCGAGGTGAGCGAGTTGCGGAGTGCAGGGAGCTTCAGTCGCAGTTCAATTTCCGTCACCGTAAGATACACCGAAAACTTTCGAGATGTACGCTTCCGTCTTTCGGGCTTCCGCGCCGTGATTCTGATAACTCTGAGTGTTTTCGTGCGCGATTAGTGTTGAATTTGAAGTTTAATTTTAATAATATTGTTTAAAGTACATTGCAAATGATTTCACTAACAATAAATAAACTATAGTTTGTTATTTAAACGTTACTGTGATTCTTCGATCTTGTGGATAGTGATGTTGTATCATAACATAATACTTTTGAGATGAGTGCGATGTGCTCAATTTACACTAATTGTTTAAATAATCAAATTCTAAAGTAAAGTTGACATTCATGCGAAAATATGATAATGAAGTAAATCACATTCGAACGGCTATTCTACAAACAAAATCATGACAGGCAATTAGGTATAATATTAAGCTTTAAAGAATAATACAGTACATTACTTCAAAGTTTTATTTATTGATTGAAAAAACACTACAATTAAAATAACAATATTCTTTAATACTTATCTTCAAGTTATACATAAATATTATATGTACATTTGTTATGTCAATCTCGATTACCTCGCGTAACAAGAGCCTTAAAAAAATTGTTTCAAACATTTTCATATAAATTCGAATCGATAAAGCATATGGTAAGAGCAAAATTTTGCTTATTCCATCTCTCGGCATGGCTCAGAAGCTGTTTTCCAAGTGCGTGCCTGCTGACTTGGTATGCCACAACCGATCGTCGATGTACAGGGCCGATAACCGCTACGAGCCGCAGAGAAGGGCCGGGGCGCGCAGGTACATGTTGCATTCTCGGTATGCTTCCACAGCACACAAACATACACACAGGCGCTCGTAATACCCCAAGGCCCGGCATCGACTTTGCCAGTCGAACTCCCATCGAACGAGGCAACACACGCTCGACTGAGTTCCTCCATTGCCTCACAGATGTCGGCACTTTGACGTTCAAAACGAAAAACCTGCCAGCTGCTGTTGCGCCCTTGTCCACGGTTTTTGCTATACCTCTCTTCTCGCTGTTTCATCGTGCGCGAATTTGGCCCATATAAGCAGTTTATGCGAAGGTGATATGAGGGGGGGAGAAGCGAGCGTTTTGGATTTTGATCCCATACAGGTGGTAAGCTTAGCGCGATTGGAAACGAAGCCATTGGGTTGTATCCCTCGGGCTAAGCGGGCTCCCTCTGATTGACCAGCCCCATGAATTATGCAAACCCCAATTTCCTCTCTACATCGACATATACGCGAGCTCACGAGCTTCGGCTGCTTATCCAATACCGACTAGTTTCGAAAATCGACCGGTCGTTGTTTTTCTCCAATTTTTTTTTGTTTTCTCGTTCATCAGCAATTATCGGACGCAAATAAACGCGTATTGGCGTGTAGGATAATGGGGTTGGTTGGGAGCTTTTAATAACGAACGAGGCTAACTTTTCCGAAATGACGGTTTTTTAATGCGCGTACAAGCTCTCTCGATGTTTCGATAGCCTTGTGCTCTTTATCTCTTTTTTTTCGACGACGTGGAAGCCCGTGAATATGAATTGCTTGTAGATATTGTGAAGTGGAATTTTTGTGTAAATATTTACATTTAATGTGAAAAAAAATGATTGCATTAAGAAACTTAATATTTCTTCATATTCTTGCACAAATTAAATTCATGTTTAGTTTCGTTTTTCGTACTGGAGGCTACATATTGACGTTGATATATAATATTGAAAGATTTATCGGAAAAAAACGGTGGCCGTGTAAAAGATGCATTATTTTAGCATACTTATTAGTTTATTATAACATATCAAATATTTGTTGAAGCTTGAAATGAAAAATATTAGGCTAAATAGGTATGGCTTACACAATTTTTGTCTTTAGGCAATTGTCTATTTCTATATGGACGAATTTTACGCACATATAATATAATTAATAATAGTTTAAATTATTATAAAAATCTTTAATTCAATCCGGAAAACTGATATCGTTGTGTTATTTCCGTATCAGAACGAATAAAGCAGATAACAAATCGTTGCTTAACGTATTAAAAATCCGATATCCGCTGCGAGCAGGAATAGCCATCGCTCTTACCCTTTTCATTAATTTTAACCAGAGGCGTAAGGCTTTCCTTTCATTCATTCATTGACTCTCTTCCGGCTTGAAATAAACTAATGTAAACAGGCTTTCCAATCGAATATCGTGCAAAATTAGAAAATAATTTCGCACCTTATCGAGATAGGATATTAGTGGCTTTTTGGGGTGCAAGAGCGATATTATACATTGAGGGCACACGCGAGTCTCGCATTACTAGAGCACCTTGTAAATTAATACTTGAAATATAGTTGTGTAATTAGATATACTATACCGTCGCGCCGATAATAATATACATTTACACCGCGATGTGAATTGTCATTGGTTCCGTCAATCCTCGGCCGTCACCAAAAGAATCAGCCTTCGCCATGGCTTCGTACTTTCACGTACATATTAATTTGAGCCGCATCGCATCAAAAAGATATATGGCGGAACACTTTTGAAACTTATCTATACGAACTAATGATTTTCGAAATAAATGTTTAATTATTTGAGGACTTTTGATTTAACTTTGTATTGCTTTGAGGTTTCTAAATAATTGAATGGCTTTACTTTTGTAAACATGAATAAAATATTTATTTTCAATCACTTAACATATGCATTTATTTCTTTTCGAGCTATTAGGAATAAGCAGTAAAATCAAATTAAAATTTGTCATTGTTTACGAAAAAGATATTTTGTACAAAAATGTGCTGTAACTACTTGAAAAAAGGCTACATAACAAGCAGATCAACGTAAACATATTAACAATATTTAAATTCAAATACAACTATCAAATTAGAATTTGCAGCAAGGGAGTTAAAAACTATAATCCTATTTGAAATAAATAGCACATGTTCAAACTTTCAAGGCTCGCCTACGAAAGTGACAGCTTACGAGACTTGAACCGAAGTACGTTGTCTTACTTGTTCATTCGAAAACAAAAAAAAAATAATAAAACTGCGGCAGGCCAGTACCTGTAGCAACAACGGTGCTTTTAATATGCGCGGGATAATTGCGTGGTGCTTCGGTGTCCGAGATTTATGGCATCGCCGTGGCTGCTCTCATAAATATAAGTGCACCGCAGCGGCTCCTCGAGAAAGCGATGTATCGGCCGTGTGTGTGCGCGCGCACTGGCTACCGTTAACGTGCGTATGAATGATTTTGCGAATTTCATGCTTCCTTGCGCTTTTTCTCATGTCTTCCTCTTTTACTTTTTTTTCTCTTTTTTCTCGCAGCTTCTCTCGCGTTAATATCTTCACGCGATGCCGAATTAATATCGCACTCGACATTAATATTGTCACGTGTGGCACTTGCATCTTCGTAAAGAGGCGTTATTATATGTTGGCGCGAAAGCTACTCGGGATTGATGGTTGCTCGAAGTATTTTCAAATTTTGTCGAAAATAATGAATTATGTTTATCGGGAATGCGAATTAACCGTAAATTTCTCAATAAAGTTTTTCTTTTTTTTTTTATCTCTGCCTTTTCATTTCATGTATATATTATAAAGCGGAAGTGCAATGATAATATTACCTATAATCATTTACAAATCTTTTTAAATATTATATACGAATTCCTTTTCCAAGTACACGATTAACACTATCATCGCACTTTAAACTCCACTAAGTTTTAGCAATAAATGTATTTAATTTGCTAAGCAGCAATATAAGTTTATAATTACATCCAATTAGAGTAATTATTTATAGTATAATAAGATCTAATAATAACAAACAATTTATACTTCCAAAGCACGTAAAAAAATTTTCTAATATGAAATTCAAAGCAATGCGTTGAACAAACATAATTTTTTATCGTCATTGGCACAAACAGACCAAAAAGCGCCGGATATTTTCCAGCGATTTTCCCGCGCAGCTAGAAAAGCTTGGAGATAAATCACATCCGCCGACATCTGCTCCTAGCTAAACAAAGAAGAAAAAGCAAAGGCAAGAAAGAACTTTCTCAAAAAATTTTTCTCTCTCTCTCTCGTGCGCGCGTTCTCCCTTAATTAGCATCCTCTCTTTCTCTCCATGTAATTATTTCCCTATGATTTCGGTGCAGCGCAGGCAGGCAGACACGTTGATGCGCGCAGCATCGAAAGAGTATGGCGGCAAATGCAGCTCTGGAAAAGGGATAACGCGCGAGAGGAGGAGCAAGCATCGAGTGAGAGAGAGAAAATGAGCCGACTTAAGAAGTGAAAGGAGAAAGAAAGAGCGAGAGAGCAGGCTGCCGACATAGCATGTATAGTCGGGGAGTTGGTATAGCGTGTGGAGAGTATAGAAAACGATACGCGTGAAGGGAAAAGGCCGGGCGTTGAGGGAGGAGAGACCGAGAGCCGAGCTGGACGGCAGCACATGCGAGCAGGGGAAAGAAAGGGAGGGACAAATGACGATGATGGATGAGCCACGGAAATCCACCCGACTATATACGTGTATATAGAAGTTCGCTTTTTGAGTGAGCCGCCATAGCGCGATTCTCTCCCACTCTTGACTATTTCTTTTTTCTTCTTCTTTCTGTATCTTTTATTTCAATTTTTTTTACAGCTTACTTATTTTCTTATTGTTACTCTAATTTAGCTCTTCTCGTTAAATATTTTTGTATTATTAAAAAAAATGTGGTAATCGTTCCTAAAAGTGTGGAATTTAAATATTTTTTTTTTCAAATACACTAGCATTATTGATTTCGAACGAAATCGAAGAATAAATTTCTACCTCTCATTTTGAGTTTCATTCTAAAAACTTTGTCGCGTCGAACTTCTAGATAAATTAGACGTCACTGATCTTTTTCAGTTATTCCATCTTTCACTGGGCGCACCAGACTGTTATACGCGTACAAAAAAGTTCCCTGAAATTCCAGCTAAAATAATTCCCCCTAAAATCTCTCTCTCTCTCTTTCGCTTTCTTTCCTTCTATTTTCTGTCTCACTCGCACAGCTACTCTCCTACTTCGGGTTCTTCTTTTCTCTGCGCGCGCCTGCAGCAGCCTCCCGTATCCAGACTCTCCACGCGATATGGGTAGCGAGATATGAGTGGCTTCTTTCTCTCTTTGCCGCGCGCGCAGTTCTCTCCCGCATGACGTGTCTGCCCTCGGATCTCTCTCTCTCTCTCTCTCTCTCTCCGTCTCTCTCTCTCTTTCTCTCTCTTTCTCCCTCTTTCTCCAGGATGTGTACGGAGATCAGGCACGAGAAATCCAGAGAAACACGTTACGCTCTTCAGCGACGCTCCATACGTACATACACACGCACACACACACACACACACACACATATATATCTACAGACACACGTGCGTCGACGTTATTTCGTATTTTCTTGAACCCCCCTCGCCGTGTTCTCTCCTTTCTTTTTCGTTAGTCCCTCTATCATTTTTCCTTTTTTCCAAGTGAACGTCCGGCTCCCCCCTCTCGCTCTCTCGCTCTCTCTCTCTTTTTCCCTCGTATACTCACTGACGAACAAAAAAGTAACTTTCCTTCCATTTGATTCGAAAAGCCAGCCAGAGAGAGACAGTGACTGCTTTGTTCGCGAATTTAATTAAGGGGGCGCACACGCAAGCGGACAAAGCCTGCGCGAAGACTTTTTAGCCGCGCGTTTTTTCATCCTCTCGCGCGCGTCCTCTTTCTTTGTTCTTCCCCATGCGGTGTTGCGGAATCTTTTTTGATGAATGGAGGCAAGCACTCGCTATACGGTGCAGAACAGCTAACAAATAAATAGTTCAAAAGTTATTATCTAAGTATAATGTCTTCTCGAAAGATTACTGAAAAATAATCCTTTGGCATCGCATAAAACTCAAAGCTTAAGTGATTAACCCATGTCTCCCCTTTAAAAACGGAAAGCTGTGGGATGCTATGTTTTCTAACTTTCCTTTTCAAGTGGGTGTGTATGAGAGATCTTTGGTATAGGGCATAGTATGAAAGTGCGGCTGGGTGCGAGGGCGTATAGAAATTAAAGGAATCCCTTTGCAGTCGACCGTTGGGATGATGGATTCGAGGCAGCGGTACAGGCGCGAGCAGCTACGACGTGACTTCGCGAGAGGAGGAAGCGGACGCGCGGTGGTGCAGGGCAACGTAAAAGAAAGAGATACGTACGTGTCTCCCTCTAAAAATAATTTGCCGCCGGTGTTGAGGAAGGAGAAGATGCCACGTGAAGGGAAGAGAGCATTTCTCTGCCCTGCTCGAAAGAGCTTTTCTTCGTAACAGCATCTCCTCTGCTCTCTCTCTCTCTCTCTCTCTCTCTCTCTCTTTCCCTTAATATAGAAAGCTGCTTTGTACATTATGCTCGCAGGCAAGAAATGAGAAATTAATGCATTTGACGTTTCTTTGAGCTTGCGTGGGCTTACACGTGCCGCTTATTTTATCACTACGTACATTTTCCTCAGTACGTACATATGTATGTATCTATGTGTAGTCACTTATTACGCGAGTGCGTGCATGCAAAGGAGTTTGAAAAATGCATATACACAGGTCCACTTTCGTCGCTATTTTCCATCACACTATAAGCAAGCCACGAAGGGTTTTAATTAGTTCAATTATTTATTGTTGCCTGTTCGTTTAAATGTAGCGCTAAAGTTTTGTTATATTGTCTGGCAATCGTGGTAATTGATCGTCATTTATTTTTTTCCCCATCCGAAATTTGTGACTTTTCTTTTAGATCTTGAAAGAAAAGTCATACCGGTAAAATAATTATAAAAACGCAGAACCTAATGCCGTGGCAATTTGATACAAGAAAAACAATATTGCTAGATTTTAATGCCAGACTATTAAAATTTCCGTGAAAAGTAATTTTTCTCGCTCGAACGTGTCCCGCCGATAAATCAAAACTTAAAATTAATAGTTTCATATTTTTAGAATACGATGCGTATTTATGCATATTAACGAACAAGACAAGGCATGCGCGCTAGTCGAGGCAAATTAGGACACGCGCAAATCGATTTCGCTTTCGTAACGAAAAATGTATAGTAATTTACGAGTCCGCTCGCGCGCGCGCGTGGCATAATAAAGAAACGCCAGCTTGACGAACGCTTGCGCGTACAACAACTCGACTTCGCTCGAGCGTCCGTGATGTGAGCGCTGGTGTGTGGCGAGCCCATCATCGGTGCGTCTGGCGAATTATAACAGCGGGCATATACAATACGAAACGTAATATCGGCTCTTTATAAGCGTACGGTACAAATTAATGGGAGCGATGGGGCAAGGCTAATCGGCGGGTCGCGTTTTCAAGGCTGGATACCGCACCGTCCGTCGCCGTGCGAGAGATGCTCCAAGCCCCTGCATATATAGGCTACGAGGGAGAGGGAGAGGAGTCTTAGGTTAATTGGACCGAACGCGGACCGCGCCTTATTAGCGGTTTACAACATCCGGCTATAGCTTTTAATCTGAAAAGTCCTTTGGGCCGCGTGTATCCTGCGGCTGCCGATCGTTCTGAGCTGCCTTCTCTTCGATGCTTCTCCGAGAGTTCAGAGTGCTTCGCAGTATATAACCCAAGAGAGAGAGAGAGAAACAGATACAGAGAGAGAATGAGAGAGAAAAGTCGCGATGAGGCCGAGCAACTAGCCTATAATAAGCGGGGAACGCTCGCTCGCTCGCGTGCGCGTGTGTGCTCTCTCTCTCTCTCTCTCTCTTTGCCGCACTCTTGCGTTTCGTTCTCCTCAGAGAAAGAGAGAGAGAGAGAGAGAAGGCAGACCCATAAATCTCTCGGCATACTCCAGGGGACATTTGATCCTTGCGTAACCCAACGCCGTTAATTTATTGCCCCACGTTTAAAGTCACCTTCGTCCGCAAGCAAACTAAGAGAGAGAGAGAGAGAGGAGAAGAAAGACAGAGGAACCGCGCGAGGCGAGAACGAGATGCGATGCGCTGCGCTGCGACGGCAAAGTGTACGCTGATCTCTCGGTTTCTACACAAAACGCGCACAAGCCAGAGAGAGAGAGAGAGAGAGAGAGAGGGAGAGACGTGTTCTTAAGGGTTGTCTCCACTCATTTACCAGGATAAACAAGTTTATTTATAACAATGTTTCAAAGCGGAGACGCAGCTCGTCGTGAAGCCTACTCTCGAGTCTTATTGCAGCTCCGCTGCTTTTAAAATTAATCATTGGCTACGTAATTATTGCCGCATTCGAAAATAACTATAAGCTAATAACGTTCGCTCATCTTGTGAAAATGCTAAATTTTTTCACCAATTTACGCGAGTAACGGTACGGGTGATCCGTCTAAAGTGGCAGTTGACTGCATGTTTATAAACAGAATGTTGGTACGAAAATATCCGTGATTTAATCGTGGGGACAGATGAGAATGGAGTACGGAACGAGAAGCAAAATATTTTTTCTCCTTTCTTCCAAGTCTTTTGGTTTCCTCATTGTTATACAGTTCGAAATTAGCCGACCATTTAAGCGACGCGGATTGGGAATTCACGGAATCTTAACACCGCGGCACTTTGTATTTTGGGACTTCAACTCCGGTGGGCCGCAATCCCTTAATTTTATGGCAAAGCGCTGCACGCGAATTCTTTTTCCCCCCGAAAAGTGTCAAGCTTTTTATCCTCGTTACTTTAGTCGTCGCTCTCCATTGTTAACGAGAAGCGCTTAAATTGCGTCATCGGTGCACTTGGCAGGTCTCTATCCTCTCTCTCTCTCGCTTTCTGACAAGAAAAACGCTTCTCTGCACTTGACTCGCTCGACGCGTGCATTCAAGTGTCTACAGGCTACCGACGCGTCATTAAGATAACAACGCTTCCAATGCTCAAACACACATATCTCATATATTATGAGACTTATTTGTTTACGCTTCCGGCACCGATACAAATATTCGGTACAATCAAAAGTATCGCGATATCATCCAAATGATACGTTTTCTTTAATTTCTCATTTAATTCGCTGACTAGCTCAGAAATGTTTGTCTTTTATAATTGCGAACAGAGAAGAAACTTTTCCGTCAATTCATTGCCACTTAAACTTGCTAGCAATCGCAAATGCTATCGCAGATGCGCACTTGCAAAGCACACAATAAAACCGACAAGGATCGTGACAGCCTATCTGTGAATAGGCCGCTCGCGAGTGTCATGACAAATGGAAGAGTTACACTGGTGGAATCGCTGGAAAAGTAGAAAAAAAGAAAAGAAGAACATCTCTGGCAAAAGCTCTTTAATTAAACTTGCAGTCGCGCTCACAAGTCACCGTTAACGACACACGATAATAATAATGCACGTGCACGAGAATGTCTGATTCGTACAGGCCGATGCACTGCTGACTGCAGCATCGTTACCGCGACTCGTCGCGACGTCTAGGATTTTCGCCTTACATAGTCGGCACTGCTACTACTTCGTCTCTTGCTCATTCTTTTATCAGATTCTTGTCCGTTTTGAAGGTGAAGATAGATCGATGGATATACCAAATATTCGTAATTTTCTTTACGAAAAAGGGCGAGAGAAAAGGATTTATGAGTTGCGTAACTTTTCGAGTAATTTACTTGCTTTTGTACAATGTTCTCGAACTCGACCGAGTATAATACCATCATCAGGCTAGCTATCGAAAGTGGGGTTATATGCGTTCATGCGTTGATTTCTAAATTAAGCGTCATTAATCTAAATAAATACTGTGCTTTCTTCAATTTTTCAATCTCTTATAATTAATTGATTTTTTTTTCTTTATTTAATTTAAAAATTAAATACAGTTTTTAGGATCATTTTGAACTATTTCCCTTTGATTTTCTACTTATAAACTATTGTTCGTATATTAATTAACATATATCGTATAAATAGTGAATTCAACATGCGCTTCAACTTAAGAAAAAAAGAAAGATCACAAATGCTTGATTTGGAGCAATCAGAATCTCGACAGCTGTTATGTAAAAGCTAGAATGCATAACAATACTGATTTTTTCGTTGAACGATAACGATCGCAACTCGTACAATTCAGCAACGAACATGCGTTCAAAGGGACTACGATTTCGACCGACATACTTCTAAGTTTCTCTCTTTCTCCTTTCTCCCCCGCAAGAACGCAGGTTTTTTAGTGCTTATTTTTCTCACTCTCCCGTTCGAGCACTATAAGAGGACGAGCTCTTCTTTAAGCACGCCATGATTTACGCTTTTATACTTCAGACCGATTCGTGTTCTCTTCTTTCTCTCTCTCCCTCATACACAATCTTCTTCCGACACGCGCTTTTGATTAAGCGACACCGAACTCTGCGTATATAATTCACGAATTGCATACTTTCACGCGCGTGTATGCCGCTGCCTCGTGCACCTTTGCAATTGCTGGTTATCACGAGCTGCCGGCAGCTCGAATCTAATATCGATAATGTAATTAAATGCGATTGACGTTTCGGGAGGATTTATGGTATACGCCCGGGGACTTTCTTATATATACGTATATTATCGCGGTGGTGGCAATTGCGCGCCTTTCTCGATGCGTCAAAGTTTATATATTACATTGGCGCGTTCTCGTGCTCATTAGATAGACCGAAACGCGAATTAGAATTTATAATTCATTTAAATCAATTCGTCTGACCGACGTCCCGTATGCATATACGACAACTGAATATGAACGTTTCTGAATGTGTGTACGTTGTGTGTGTGTGTGTGTGTGTGTGTGTGTGTGTGTGTGTGTGTGTGTGTGTGTGTGTGTGTGTGTGTGTGTGTGTGTGTGTGTGTGTGTGTGTGTGTGTGTGTGTGTGTGTGTG
>UELU01072688.1:0-13110 GCA_900490025.1 Megastigmus dorsalis | reverse complement strand
ATTATTATTATTATTATTATTATTACTATTCGTAAAACCTGTTCTTTTGCTATCCATGTATTTACTGCGCGAAATGGGCATCAAAAGATATAGTATATACATTATTTTCAAAGTATTTTCATAAATATGTTAAAGGTGAAGTGAACTTAATCAATACTTATTTTCCACACGAAACTTTAAATGATAAAGCAAATCTGCACCTTCTTCCAACAAAGATCCACAGTCTTGTGTTGACTAAAAAGTCATAGGAGATATATATTTAATGATAGATTCTTATATGTTGATAAGAATTAATGAAGATTAACGATTTATATAAAAAGAAAAGAACAATTCGTTACGATAGGCTGCTGTCCGAATTGTGTGTAATTGATCAAGTTTTGTCGTTTTGTTTAATGATAATTAACTTTTAAGTGCATGCATTTAAACGTTAATGATGGAGAGTTTCATTGTGCACTGTTATATCAGTCAAATCGATCAACTTAATTTATAAATATCGACGTGGTCGGCAAAAAAGAAATTCGTTGGAAGTATTATATTGTAAAAGACTATAGAAATTTTTTGTATTGACATCACGATGGCAGCTGATGAGAAATAAAGTATTTTACTGTAAGATTTTTTAGTGTACTGCGTATGTTTTCTTTTCAATTCCTTAGAAAAATACACATCAATCTTATTTAAATCTTTCATAACTGCAAGACATGTCTAAAATTTGAAAAGTTTTGAGCCTAGTCTATAATAAAGACTGAATTAATTATCATGCAGCTGATTGTCCTACAGACTATTTATTATATAAACAAAAGAAGTACGAATTTTTAGTCAGTATTCCGGCAAATCTAGCCGACGTAAAACTCAACCTAAAATCTTAAAAAATTTAATCCAGCACTTTTGTACACAAGATTTACATGAAACGCATTCCAATTGTCAATAATACCCTAATCAACTCGGCGATAGTTCGGGATGTCCTTCATCGACTATGGACTCGACATCTTCTCATTCGGACCCCGCAATCGACAACCCGCCCTCAAGTCCTGCGGTGACTGTCCACAGCTCGATTACTTCGGCAGCCTAAAAGAGAATCAGTGGGACATATCCTGCCAGCAAGTGATAATCGAGTATCTCATAGATCTCGGCACTTACACAGAAAACGAGCTCTTACACGTCAGAGCTGAGCTCGACAGGTACAGAAGCTTGAAACTCACCGAGGAGCAACTGGAACATCTCGGAGGTGTAAGCGATGATATACATTTCTGCAAAGATTTCAAAGATCAAGGGAGATTTGGGAGCAATCGCATTTGATTTCAGCTGCAGATCGGCGAGTACGATACCGAAGGGCTCGAGAGCATCGTAAGGATATCAAAGCTCGACTACGGCGGTCGAGTATTAAACGCGGGTAAGACGTAATAGGCGACTTGAGCACTGTACTTGGTGCAAGGCTCGCGAATCCAAGCTCGCAGTCCAAATTAAGTCAAAATTAATAGATTATCAGCTAGCCGCATAAGGAACACGTGTAAAATTTTCAGAAGATCGGAAGCACGTCGCCAACTCGTCATGCTGTACGACCGAGGACGAACGCATTACCTGGAACGTAAGTACAGAGTAGGGCTGTATCCCAAGTTGGGATAATCGATGCGGGGAGCGGAGACGGGCGGGCGAATCTAATGGCTGCAGGTTGATTAGGCACCGGGTATCGCGATGCCGGCTACGAGAGCCGATCTGAACGTCGATCTGAGCGGCGCCTCCTCGACGGCAACGCCACGCCAGCAGCAACAGCGGGGACACGAGTGCGCTTGTTCGTGCGATGGACAGTCCTTCCCAGGCGATACGACCCAGCGGTCCGAGATTCGTACGCCTGTCTCTCACCGGACCTTCCGGATGACCATTATTCAGAAGGACTCCGAGATCATCTCCCTCAAGCATGCCAATGCTGTTCGTACCATATCGTTTATATATATTCGCTATGTTGGGTACAAGATATATAATAGATTATAGTTATATATATAAAAGCTGATCGTTCAAGACCGAATGTTTATTTGCGCTTATGCATGGTTTTTGTTTCTGGTGCGAATTCATATAGGCAAAGGAGGCGGAACTGAAGGAGCTCGAGGAGCAGAACCAAAGATTGGAAATGGTCATACAGAAGATGAAGGTCGATCTCGACCTTCTAGAGAGCAGCTCGAGAGTTGGTATAGCTTTGTGAATCAGATAAAGAAAAAGATCCAAACTCGATGGACGCCGGTTCCAATAGGTCCTTGATGGTGGAATTTTCATTTTATAGATATCGCAGTCCCAGATCGAGGACATCATTCGACAGAAGAACGCCGAGCTGGGATTTACCCAGGAAAATGTAATTTCAAGCATAGTATTCGAGTAGAAGCGAATGCGACTCGGAACTTTGCTCCAGCGGCGTCTCACTGTTTCTCATTTGTTTCCCATTAGATCGAGAGACTGGATCAGCAACTGAACGAGGAGCGGCATTTCAGGTCGCAGGATGCGCTGGAAATCACTAAATTGCAAACTCTCCTGCGAGAGGCTCAGGGTTTTCGAATCAATTTCGCTGTAGGTTATTATACCGCCGGTATCGGTATGCTTTTTTGTACGAGGTGCAATTTTGTTATACAGTGGTACAACATTTCAGGAAGAAGTAAAAGTGACGAAGCGACGCGTCGAGGCGCTCGAGGCCTCGAACGCGACCCAGGCGGGTGTGATCAAGCAGCTGCAGCTCGAACGCGACAGACTCGACCAGCAGAACAACGACCAAGAGAACGAGATCGAGAAGCTGCTGAGCATAATTAAACGGCTGAACGAGAAGTACGACAAGTCGAAGGTGTGTATTTGTTGCATTCGTAGATGTCAACGCGTCAACGTCTCCGATAATGTATGCATCCTTAAAATATGGAACGCGGATGAAATCTTTGTCGCGTCAAGTTTTATTATTACGAAACAAATCGAATTGAAAGATGAAAGATGAAAGACGAGAGTGGGATTGGTTAATAAGCATAAATTTTGACGCGCACACAGGTAGAACTGTCGAACTCGAGGATGGAGCTGGAGGCGCGCGATGTGAAAGTGTCGCAGTGCCGCCAGCAGCTGGAGACGATGGAGCGCGAGGTGAGCAAGCTGATCGGCGACTTGGCCGAGTGCCTCGGTCGCAGCACCAAGTACTGCCGGCACGCGACTGGCCTCGAACAGGCGCGCGAACTTGCGCACGACCTCCACAGCATAGTCCGGGAGCACGACAAGTGTCAGGCCAGTCGCGACGATCTGCTCAAGGAGATCGAGAGGCTCGCCGCTATCAATCGCGCCAATGGCTTGGGTAACTGCTGCACTTTTTTTTCTCTTGTCGTTTTTCGCCTGATAATTATTCTAATGTGTAAGCGGTTGGTGATTCGCGGTGGCGATCTTGACGAGATCTTTTGAATTCAAGCTCGACCGCTGGGTGAGATCGAGGAGATCAAGTACGACGCGAATAAGGAGATCGCTAGGTTGAAGCGAATCATGATGGGAGCGGACAATTATAACACGATCAAGGTAATAACTGATCAAAGACCTGTACTTTTAATTTTAAGCTTGTGGATATATTCAGTTTCGTTCAAAAATATTCCTCATTCGATCGGTCAGCATTGCTCCTCACCTGAGATCTCATGCCAAAATCAAATGTAATGATTTTTTAACTTTTTCTGGACGTTTTAAACTACAATTAGTCAATTAGTGACTATTTTTGAAAAATTCGAACTTAAAAAATTTTTGAAAAATTTTAATTCCTTTTTTCAAAAATTTTCTAAGTTTGAATTTTTCAAAAATAGTCATTAATCGACTAACAATGGTTCAAAACGTGCGAAAAAGCCAAAAAATCATTACATGAGATCTCAGGTGAGATTTTTCAGTAGGGAAGAAACCACAGCCGTAGGATATTGCATACCGACAATCGCAATGTTTTCAATGAATTTTTAATTTATCCGTTTTGATATTGAGTAACTGCAATTATTGGCATATCCTCGAAACGTAAAACCAGACGATAGAAAGTTATGACAAAAAACAAAATTGGCCTTGCAAACAGAAAGACTTAAAGAGGATCGTTGACGACCTGGTACTGCAGATCGACAAGCGCAGGATCGAGAAGACCGAGGGGGCTTACTTGGAAATTGCCAGCGAGGCGTCTCTTGCACTCGAGAGGCTCGATCAAAAAATGAACGACCACGACGTCTACCGAAGATGCGAGAGCTTCCTCCTCCTCGAACTCGAGAATTTGCAGGAGGCTCTGTACGGCGCCGAGAAGACGATCAATGGTATTCCGCGAGTATATATAAAGCGAAAGTGACTTATAGGATACAAAATTCCTGTGATTGAATGTCTATGCATTTAGATAAGGGATAATGCACATTATTTTGCATGAAATATTGGATTCATTAACTTATAATTTTTTAATGGGCTGAAGCAGGTGTGATATACAAATTACTTTTTCTAAAATCTCTATGTGATAATTTAATCGCTTGGTCAATAACACACTTCACCGCACTTATCTTATTTCCGAACTGGTGGTGAGAATAAAAATTTAAATATCTACCCGACCATCTAGGCTTTCTATACCAATTCAATTTTACTCTAGTATTATTTATTCTAATAACTTTAATATCTAAAGAAACTCAATTGATTATCTGCTACAACTTGCCTTGTAAATTTAATTCGATCATGGACCGCATCAAATACCTCCACCATTTCGTCCACAAAACATTCAGGTCCAATTCTAAAAATGGCTTCAAAATACCCAGTAAAAAAACCAATCTGATTTATGGAAAATGAAAATATCACTGCACTCTCTTGGCTCTGAATCTACCATTTCGCCAAGGTTTTAAACCAATATTTAAATACTGCTATAGAAATGGCATGTCATGCACAAAAATTTCACATTTTAACGGATGATCCGAACACTTTGTGGAAGTGCCATTTCCAGTAGTGTTTAAATTTGGGGCTAACGCTTTGTGAAATGGTAGATTATGGGCCAAAGAAGTGCAGTAATATCTTTATTTAGCATTAATGCAAGTAGTTTCTTTTACTAGGATCAAGACACTGTACTGTCGGCAAATATTGAGTACGACTTCCCCTTAAACAGAATATTATATTTATAGATGCAATATTTTACACTACGTGGAAAATCTTATGAAATTATGTTTATATTTAATACTTTAAATAATTTATTTGCACACTCCGTGCATAAAGTTCGATTTTGCACATGTATGAAAAAATATTGTCCGCAACACGTCCGCTCAGGTTATCTCGACTCGTGTGATGGTCAAACTCTCCCTCGTCGAAATAATCTCCTTCGCTCACTAGTTGCGTAATGCACTAATCCTAACGTCGTGCGCATGGAAACCAGTATATGCAAAGTAGGATTTCGCGTGCACCATAAGAAAAAATAAAATATGCTATACGAGTGTAAGATGATTCTCACACTCGTCCCGCTTCGTTCGGGCGGTAAACCCGACTCGAGCGAGAATTACCACCCTTGCAGACTAGAAGCGTAATGTACTATTATGAATATTTAATGTAGAACATATAATTATTTGCAATATCAATTATATAGGCATACAGGTGAATTCAAGTACACAAATGCTGGAACTTGAGGACAACAGTTCTAATAACCAGTTTGGGGAAGTGAACAGAAAGCTGACTGGTGGCAACATCGACTATTCCATTATTGAAAGCGTCTTGTCCAAGAAAATTCTGCAACGTGTTCAAAATTCCAGTCAAATTGTCGTAAGGATCACTACTGCTTTGCGCGAAGGTAAGCTACGTGATACATTTGGATGCATATTAGCTGTTTGTTGCTTATGCTAATACAATTGTTGTACTCTCAGATATGGTATTAAAGATGACGTACAACAAGAATTTGGAGAGTCAACTTCAACAGAGTTTGTCAGCACTCAACGAGATGGGCATTGAAAAATGTAAACTGGAAAAGGACTACATCGAATCCCAGAAAAAATCCCGGGAGTTCGCTTCCGAAATTGAAAAGTTGAAAGATTTGCTGAAAGACAAGTCCAGTGAACTCGAGTCGCTCAGCCTTAACATGCAATCGAGGTTCAACGTGTTCCTTTATTACCATCGCGGCGTTTTACTTTTGCATTCTCAATAAGCTTTTGGATTGCACAACAAACTCCGATTGTCTATTTTAAAAATATATATAAAATAAGATATTCGAATGGATTTTTCACTTGTAGCATCGAGTTCCACCGTCAAGAGAACGAGAACCTGCGAAAACAGCTGACAATCGCGGAGAACAAGTTCCTCGAGAGTCGCACGGAGAACACGGCTCTTATAAAGAAGAGCGACGAGATGATCGAGAGTCTGCAAAAGGAGCTGCGCAACAGGGAACTGAAACTACAGGAGCACGGACAATTCAACGACTTCCTCAATTCCAAGCTGAACGAGTCCAACAGGATGATCGAGAAGCTCCAGAGCGCAATAGTGCAGGAGAGCATGCGCAAAGTCGACCTGGACAGCTTCACCGCGCTGCACAATAGGATCCAGGATCTGGTGAGGGAGAAGGATGAGCTGGTCGAGCGTATCGCGATCCTCGAGTCTCAGCTGTCGAGCTACGAGAGGAGCAACAGCAAGATACAGACCAGCCTATCCAAGATCTGCGAGGACAACGATATGCTGGAGAAATGCATCGAGAACTTTAAGAACGAGAACGTTAAGTTGGAGAGCACCATGGCTAAGCACGATCTCGAGAAGACTGATTTGGCTGACAAGTGCGACCAGTTGATTCTCAAGATCGAGGCGATCGTTAAGCATTCGAAGCTGTCCCCGAGCAAGAAACAGACGGGTCTCAAATTCGATGATTCGACGATGCGGGCGTATGAAAAGGAGCTCAAGAATCAAAAGGACAAGGTACGCTGATCAAATGATAGCGATACATCTATTATTAAAGGTTATAAGCGCCCAGTTTTTATAAAATGTGAGAAGCCGTGATTGATTTGGCTCATTTGGTGCAGAAGGCCTGGCATTTTTTTTAAATTTCTGATAAAAGAAGTTACATCGGTAGACTACAGCTATAAGGGTTGTGAATAATTTATTTTTTAACAACAGATAACCTATCAAGAGAAGGAGCTGCTGCTGAAGGAAAAGGAAATTCAGGACAAGAAGAAGAAGATCGAACAACTCAGTAGTCAGATGAACAAAGGGAAAAGTGATAGTGCAAACGAAAGCTTCGCAACCCTTATGAAGCGAGTCGAGACATTGAACAGGGAAAAGACGGACCTCAAGAATGAATTGAAAGTGAGTTCGTTGTCACTGTCGTCGTCAAGCTACATTGATAAGCGACAAATAGTTGCGACAATTTTAAAGAAAATATTGGATTTCAGCAAACATTGATGAAGTACGAAGATAAGCTCGCTGAGATGCACAAACAGTATAAGCACAACGAGATCGAGTTGCACAAAAACCACAACGAAAGCATAAGACACTTGGAGGCCAGGTACTTGGAGATAATGAAGGAGGACGGAAAAATATTTAGCTCTCAACATTGGCTCCAAGTAAGCTTATTTGATAAACGTTAAAACAATTCATAGTTAAAATTTGAATACTGCAGAAAAAATGATTTTTATTGTTCCACGGCTACTGTATATTTATGTATGCTTATTAATAATTAACTATTTTTTGTATATAATATTTTTAATAGATATGCTCTGCTAATTTACTGAACTAAAGTGAACCGAAATCTACTTGGATCCCATTCTATCCACACATGATCAAAAAATCCTTTAAATTCCAGTCCTTAACCGCGAGTGAACTGCAGGAGCTGCACGACAGTATTTGTAAGACTCCGCTGTGTCCCAACAGCACCTACGAACGTCAGCTCTACGAGGATCAAAAAAAGAAAAGTATCACGAGCAAGAGCGCCGTTATTTCCAAAAAGCCGTTTCAACCCAAAACAGGTTACAGAGAGCGTCACTAAAAATCTATAGGTCGATTTTCAATGCGAGCTTTTAATTGCAGATGTTCGAAGTATGAAAAGTGCAACCTCGAAGTCAAATAGTCGGCAACGAATTATGTCGGCCAGGGAGACTATCAGCAACGACTCGATGGCGATACCGGAAAAGGAATATTCGCATGGGATTGGCAGCGCGAGAAACAAATGCTGAGCGAATCACACTGTGCACTTTGACTGTGATTTTGTCGATTAGTTTTTGTACTTGTGTGAAGCGTGTTTTTTTTTATTTCGTTTACCAGTGTGGAATGCTCGACCAATTTTTTAGCAATAAAAGTTTTATAGTATTTTTTCATAAAATGGCTATTTTTGTTATTTGTTCAAGACGATAAACACTTTAATATAACAATTAAAAAACTGATTTCAAAATTACTACATTAAAAACATTTTTCGTTAGCAGATAAAACAAATATTCAATTTTTTTTAAATTATAAATCAATTACTTGCAATAGAACTAAAAATCATAATGAAATTTCACCTAATAGTGAAGATGTAAAACCTTAGAGAGGGGACTCTAGATTACATGAATTAGTCCGCTCCAAGAGTTCCGATCTCAATAAAAATATATAATTAAAAATACTGCAATCTTCTGAAAGTTTTCAACAATATTTAGTAGTAAAACACGTATTCGAGCAGACTAATGCAGTATTATAAAATTATTAATTTTTTACACTTCATTGATTTCTTTAATTACTTTGCCCTGCATTATTTTACTTGTGATTATTGCAGTATGTTTTTTTATCACGTGTCTTGCTAGAGCGGATTTCAGAAGCGTTTTAAATGGACAATATTCACACTGCAGGTATCGCTGCCATTTCGATTCACACATTGAACGATGATAATAAGACGCGCTGTAGGTTGAAAATTCTTTGCCACATATCGGACAAGGTTCAAACTCATGAAGGTGATGATCTCTCACGTGAAGAGAAAGATCGTTCCGGGTAAGGAAATCTGCACTACATTTCCCACACCGGTACAAAAGAATCACATTGCATCTTTCACATTTTACGCATCTTTTCTTCGGTTTTGTTATTAAGTTACATATTGAACAATAGTTCATCATCCATTTTTGAATGTCTGCATAACAAATATCAGTATTAAATAAATGTAAAATATAAATGGCATTTAATCTTTGATAAATTGATTTCTTGATTTACCTGTAATCCTAGTATTTCTTCTAATAGGATTTTTGCTGGTCTTACTACTAAAATTTGTTTCATCTCTCTTTTTTTTTTCAAGTACGTGATCGGCCATATGCATTGTGAATTCTGTACTTTTTTTGGTCTTGTAAGAGCAAACTTTGCAGCTTATATAGTAATCATTTATATAAGAGTGTTTTTCTTGCATATGTTTAGAAATTATATCCCTTCTAGTGGTTTTATAGTCACAGTGATCACACTCGAAAGTCTTTCTAGGATAACATATATATATAATGTGCTGGTACATGCTTTTGTAGCTATCAGATTTACTTTTGCAATTTTTGCACTCAAAGTACAATGGTGTTTTGCATGCATAACAATTCTTTTTCTTGTCTCGTCCTCCAGCATCGAAAACTTTCTCGCATTTTACGCAATAAATATTCATTAGCTTCAATGCATCTGCAAAAGATAATAAGTTATTTTATTTACAAAAATAAGTGTATAAGTGTAACTAATTAAGTGAATATAATCAATTGAAGTTTTTGTGATGTTTATACCGCAGTTAAAATTTGTATATCGTAATAAAACATTGTATATATCAATCTAAATACACGCAAAAAAGTTTGTCGAGACAATGAATTTGTTCAATGCATGGACTACTTTAACATGCTTGGATGTCGCTCAGCAGAGTACTTGGTTTGCGCAACAAAAGTCACATTGATAGGGATTACTAAAGATCTCCTTATCTGTATTACTCGTTGTTCTAATTATCTCTTTTTTATTGTTACTATACTTTGTTATTATATTTTAAGCTGTTATTTACATATTATGAACAAATTATAAAAAGTTAGATTAGCTTAAAATTATGTCTCTTCCTGAGTCCCGTATCGCATAGAGATCTATGCCGATTATGGGATTCGGGAAAGCATCCTTTGGATTCAATAACATAATAAATATAAGCTTGGTTTATTAAGTGACATTTACATCGGACAGTGACAATAGATCAATTGACGATTATGTATTAAAAATTGTTTCTTAAACTCAGCATAGTCTGATCGAAGAAGGAAGTAGAGTTGAAAACTCCTGAAACGTTGCTAATAAATAAATTTTATCGCTAATAAATTAGTTCGCTGTGATCAATAAAAACCTTCACGATTTTAAATTATTGCGAACGATAGAAGCAGTTTTTTAATTTTTTTTTAAATTATGTCTGTGATCTAACTACAGAATGTTGGTTCGTGCAACTATATTTGCTAAAAAACATGATTTTGTTACCTCAATGAATTTTTTCTCGTATATATCAACAATGCGAAAACTTCAAATGACTATAACTTAAAAGGTATCGATTCAAAGACTATAAAATATTATACAGGAATACTACTTACAATAAGTCTTACTGTTTTCTATAAATCCTGGCACATGACTTCGAAAAGCTTTGGCTGGATTATCTAAAATAAGAAATAAGATCTTTTCCTGATAGACATAATTACAAAATTGTATATGAGTAGTGGTATTTTTGTACCTAACAACATGTTCCCTTTCTTAATGATTTTGTTAATGAGACTGTTAAACTCCTTCTGTGATTTGAACTTATCAGTATGGTGTTTGTTCATATGATTTTGTAGATTTTGTTTATATTTTGTCTTTTGAGGGCAGAATGTACAGTACAAGTGCGGCGGTAATCCACAGGTTTTCTCGTGCAGTAGCAAGTTATTTTTTCCAATGTAACCCATATGGCATTTTTTGCATTTGAGACGCAGACGACTACTTTGTTCAAGGTGCTTTGCAACAATATGACATTTAATGCGGTACTTCCGTTTATGCTTGTAATTGCAATCATTGCAATAGTAATATTCTGCACCTATGCACTGATATTTAAGATGATTAACAATATGGCAGTACAGTCTACACCGTTTTTTACATACTTGGCATATGTATGTCATTTTGTATTTGCATTTCCGACATTGCTTTATTGTATTCTTTATAAATTTGTGCATTTCATTGCATTTTTCACAGTGCATCATAATTAGTGACTTGAAATCTGGTGAAGATAATAATATTATATTATAATAATTATCATGGGTTACCATGTATGTAATGTAATGTACTTTACACTGGTTTGAATAAATAAATAAATAAATAAAATTAAAAAATTAGTGAATGAAAGAAAATAAATAAGCGATAATCTTTTTGTAATATAATGCATTGGAACTGTATGAGAAATGTTATAAAATATAAAATCAATTGGATATAATCTTCAAAACTCAACCTGTACAGATTACCTGATTTTTTATATTGATTCACAAAACTAGATTTTATATTTTGATGAAATTTGACATTTTCATTCATCATTTTTCCATCTACAGTTTCATTGATATCAAATTTATTAATCATCCTCTGATCTGTAATTACACAAGTATTATTTTAAAAAATTGCACATAAATATCTATAACAGGTAAAAATCGTTATCAAAAACAGATAGAGATACCATTGCAGAAATCTGAAGTTACAACATTTTTATCGACATCTTCTGCAAGAAGAAACGGATTAAATTAATTTAATTGCAAATTATACTTTTTTTAACTAACTGCACAAAGCATGCCTTTTCGTGTTAGTTTTCTTTACCCAAAACTTGGATTTTGGACACTTTCAGCTGAAGTGTGCAAAGCATTGGCTCTACAGGGCACAAAGTACTTTGGTTCACACTCCTGTTGAAAGGGCCTGAATTCTATGGTTTACAAGAAGAAAACCATCTCAAAAAGTCAAGTTTTGTCCACCCTGTTAAAAAAAAGAGGATCTGATACAGGTGAGATGATAGTTGTCATCCTCCCTGCCAGGAACCCCTACTTTGCGCACTTGTATCTAAGTAACTATTTCAAATGTCATAAACGACATACCTTGTTTTATAAAAATTTTGCAATCATTAAGCTTGTTCAGCTGTTCAGATATGGTTTCATCTGCAAATCCAATGTAATACACAAAATTAACCATTGAACAAATCCAATTAGTTTTTTAAAATGCAAATACAAACCAAAACCATGAGATGTATTTATTTCTGGTTTAATTTTAAATTCTTCATAAATATAGATATTATTGCCTGCAAAATATGTAAAAAATAATAAGATTTTACTGACTTTCTTTTTCCATAAAAATTGTAGTAAGCAAACTGAGCTATTATTTTTATCTCTTATTCTACGAACCTGGTTCATTAGATTCGTTTGGTTCTTCTTTAATTTGAATCGACTCCATTGTAAAATAATTGTCATCTACAACACATTTAAATTCATTTGGTAGAATGTTAAAATACATTTTTATGAATCAATTTGAATTATTTAGTGTACCTGCAGTTAAAGACTGTTCCATATTTACACTTTTTGATGCAGACACAAAAATTAATTGGAATTCAAATTTCAAATTTATCTACAATCTCATACGTTCCACAATACATTTAAAGCGCACATTTAATCTTTTTATATTATTTTTACTAATGTAATCAATTTGACTTTGGAATTGTTATTTAAATATTTATATTAGTCGTGGCAAATTTAAGGTTATATGTCATTTTCTAGAATTTTTTCTTGCACAATTATTGGTTGAATGAAATTTAAAATTGTTTGCGCACAAACTAGACATTGAAGCCTATTAATTCTATTTTTCTTAGAGCCGAATAACGTTTTATTCGGAAATCGAGAGATGTGCATAGCATAACAAGCAACAATAGGTTGGCCGTTGGATCATGGATACACTGTAAAAAGTCAAAAGTAAAATTACCAGTTCCAGACTAGGTAACAGCGTAGCCAAAAGCGGCTCTCTCAGAGAGGGAAATTTAAAATAATTAAAAAAACGCGAAAAAAAGTAATAAGAAAAAAAAAAAAATATTTTTATGTATTGATAATTTCAAATAAATTAACAATAGCAACAAAGTTACTATGCCAGAATTAGTTATTAGTAATTATTTATTGGTTTCGGGCGGTGCCACTC
>UELU01072687.1:0-20529 GCA_900490025.1 Megastigmus dorsalis | reverse complement strand
TTATTAATATTATTATATTATATTATTATTTTTTAATAATTATACTGCTACGTCTCTTTAATTTTATTTTTTTTAAGGTAAAAAAGATTTTATTTGAAAGTGTCGTAAGGTTTGCTATGAAAACAACCAAAACCACAATTTGTGTAGCACGTTTTCTTCATATATATAAAATATACAAAAGATTTTTTACACACAAACACGCGCCCACCGCGTTCAAGAGAAAAAAGTGCTTTTAATTAGTAATGACAACAAAACAAGAAATGAATACGCATATATTTCTCAGAGCCTACCTTTTTTCATTGTCCCGGCAGTAAAACAAAAACAACTCTTGGAATGTATAATTTTTATTTTATCGTTATTATTCTCGCGGTCGTTATTACTTTTGTAATTACTTTAGTAACAAAGTAAATAAGGAAGATTAAAATTTCAGAAAAAAACAACAAAACAGTGTTTTTGAGATAAAATTCTTCTATAACTTTCACATATTCAACACCGATGCGAGAGAGTGAGAGAGAAAGACAGAAAGCCAATTGGATTGAAAAATAATTTGAATTTTGTCGAATCCAGAAGTTTCTGGTCCATTACTCTTTACATTGCCGTGCCCTCAAAATGACACTACTATATTAATTTAGTTTTTGTCTTTCCAAAAGTAAGATAAAAGGGAATATGGGAAGCTTACTTTCTTTTCCGAAGCGAGTCGCGTTTTTCCAATTTTGTGAATGAATTATAACAAAGATTCATTCTTGTCTCGACAGAGAGATAGAGAGAAGAGAGAGAAAGAGAGAAAAGCAGAAATTACGGGATATGGAAAAATCGCGGTGTGGAGAAAGAGAAAAGAATATAGCAGAAACCAATTTAAAAAATACCTTCCGTCGTTCGCTATAACTCGTACATGTATACTCGTTTATATGTACATAAAAAGCGATCACCTTTTCTATGTGAACAAGATAAAAGAGAACAAAATAACAAAGAAAAAAGTTAAATAAAATATGAAGAACCACGTGTGTGTGCATGTTTGTCCAAAATTTTTGCGAATGCGTGCGTGCATGAATAATACGACGTGTTTAAAAGTAAACAGAAAACTTTCGAAAAAAGAGAGAGAGAGAAAACAGATGATTAAGGATCATGTGTAATTTGCGCCGCGTTTTTTTGAATAAACGTCTCACTGTCGTTGTAATATCGATATGTCTTCGGTGTATCGGTGTCTTTGTCTCCCACGATAAAACAAATAAACGAAGGAAATAAATAAGAAGAGTTGGAAAAACGATCGATTCATCGATTGAAATGTTATGGATGGATAATTTAAGTGAAATGAAAGGATCGAAGAGTTGTTTACATTAAGTATAGGTGCAAACTCTGCATCGTCGAGTGCCACGGGAAACGTTTGTAAAACTTCATCCCCTTTATCGGAGGACTAAGACATAAGGATTTTAACAAAAAAAAAAAAAAAAAAAAAATAAGTCAAGTGTTCTCTCATCTCTTCTTACTAATTGTTTATAAGTGCGTTCGACGACGCGAGGGGAACAAAAAAAACAATTCAGTCATCTCTTTCTCTCTCACTTTCTTAATTAATCCTCCGCACTCGTCTTTCCTCTCCTTTTTCTTCTCCTTTCGAGATTTCATATTGTCGCATTTGTGTCACATTTTTTTTTCTATTACGTTCCTCTATTTTTTTTATGTACACGTGTAATCACACCGAAAGTACGCGCGCTCTTTAACGATTTAATAGATTCTTCATTGAGCCAAGCCTCTTTGCATGCTTTTTTTTAATATTTTGATTCCACCCTTTTTTCTTTATTTCCCTTTACACCAGAAGAATGAAATGCCTTTCATCGCCGATTTTTCCCTCTAACTCATACATGCATAGGCAACGCGTAGATTTTTTTCTTCGATAAATATGGGATGTGTATATTAACGAAAAGTTAAATAATAACGATGCCTTGTCAGCGACGCGCACAGACAACCAGAGAGAGAGAAAGAAATTAAAAGAGTGTGAGTGTGCTTTTGTTACTTATTCTATTTTTTTGACATCGTTCGAAATACCTAACTAAGAGTTTCGAACGCGCGCGTTATTTCGGTTTGCTCCTTTTTTGCTCGTTTTTAAAAAAAATTTTCGACCATAAAGAGGGAGACACGATTAATTATTCATTATTATTATTATAATGGTCAGACGAGAATGGATCTAAAGTAGATTGAGAATAAAGAGACAAAAAAGGATGTTGATGAAAGAAGAGAAAGGAAACAAATTTCGGGGAAAAAACGACTGGCCAGCACCGCTTTACCCGCGTCCTTGAAAATAAAAATTACGTTGTTCTCTATTTGTAACCATCGTCAAACCATCGTAATTGTAAATTATAATTATTATTATTATTATAAACGTTTACACGAAATAATAAATTCTGATAAAATGTCTTAAAAAACAAGCATATACGTATATACGCTAGCTCTCATGTTTTGAATATTTAAAAAAAAGGGAAAGGAAGAAATTTGGATGGGTAATGGAAGTATTACAAAGTGGAGAGTTCCAGAGGAGCATTTTCCCGTTTTTTTCGCATTTAAGCTGTAAGAGTTCCTATAAAGTCACTTCATAAAAAGAAAGAATGAAAAGATAAGTGCTTCGTATACAGTTTAAGAGATTTTAGTTTTTTGAAAAACTGATATATAATAACGTTTATTTAGAGTCTCTAAGAATAAATTATTACTTATCGATGTAATGTTTTTCTCTTTTCATTATTTTGATGCATTGAAATTCGAGCATGAAATCCTTTTGTTGTGTGTCATATATATATACATATATAGTTTCTTAATTAGCGTAGGATTGAGAATAGCGATTTGAAAATTTTTAGTTCTTCCAATTTTTGGATTTCATGCGTGAGGTAAGTATAAGTGCTTAACTTTATTAAAAGAATGGATATAGAACTGCAAGATTGACTTGCAAGTTATCATTTAAAGTGAATAACAAATATTACCAGATTTAAACGACTTAAGTTATTTTTAATTCAAGATATTAAAAGTTTTTTATTGTTCTTGCAAAAAATTATTTTAACATTTTTTTTATACATTTTGTTTTTATTTATATGAGCTATTAACTATTGCAATAAAAGAAGCCAACGTATCTACGTTAAAGTTTTTATAGTCTATTTTGCAAAAGTTTTAATTACTTAATTTTTTCTTTGAAAGATATTTACATTGATTAGAAAAGTTCCTTTTTGGTATAATATCTTTGACAGTTTTTTATTTTTTCAAAATATCGACGTTATTATTAGTTTAACTACTAGATATATAGGTATTCATAAAATATTTCTAAAACCTTCTTGGCAATAATTTATTTATAGTACCTATATAATACGTATTACAGTCTACCTATTATATGATCACAATGTTTATTATACCTAAATGTTAATTCAGCAATGCTTAGTAAAAACAAACTTATATAAATATTGAGTCCACCGAAGTCATTGGACGATATAATTATATTTTTACATTGATTGCAACAATACTGATGGTTTCTTATTCGTAATATCTTGAATACTTGATTTATTATAATTTTGAAATATCTACTATTCCAAAAAGATTGAACAGAGAATTTAAAATTTATTTTTTATTTTTTTTTAAATAATATTTTTCTCTAAATTATTTATTATATATTCGCATAATCCCAGTTGAAAAATGATCGTACATATTATACATATACAAAAACGCATTCTAAATATAAATGAAAAGTACCTATATATTATAGGAAGATATTTAAAAATTATTTTATTACATATAATTCATGTTCTTTGGGCAACTACTTAATTCGTGGATTGATATGTACAACTTGTACAAGAATAAAAATTCTTCAGCCATAACTTACACTTCAAATTTTCAAAGACCTAGAAATATTAAATACCTATATAATGTATCATTATTTTATCGTAGATTTTTTCTAGATTTCTTTAATATCGGCGCTGAGATATTACGTATACCTTATATATATATATAAAAATAGAAAACTTAGCTTGAAGTTATATATAGAGAAGTAATATAACAACCAACAATCTTCAAAATACGATCTGAAGTCTGAGCGACTGTACATTTATTTATATGCTGTTTTTGAATCTTGCTGTTGCTGCATCTTGAACATAGCCAGGTACGACTCCGAAACTCGGAGATCGGATTTCGGAACTGCCGGACCGTCCATGAGCCCAGCTGCAGATAAGAGATTAAGAGCTAACATGACGTTTCAACAAGCTAATATGATAAATGTTCTAGTATGAGGGTAAATTAAAATAATTCACCAAGTTATTATTCAAGGTAGTCACAACTTAATAAATTTTGAAAAGTAAATACTATTAAATTGAAATTGGAAAAATCAGTATGTCAGATTGATCTTTAAACTTGCATTGTGCTGTTGTTTCAAATAACCTATACGTTTGTTTTTATTTTCGATTAAAGACAACAAATTAGAGCATTTAAGTGGTGTGATAAATAACTAAAATTTGTTGTTAAATTACAATTCTTCTTTTCGGTACTCAAAAAAAGCAGTTTTTAAAATTCAATTATCTTTGTTAACATTAAAATTTTTTAATATTTATAGATTGTTCACATGTCATTTCTTTATTTATTATAGATTAATTGATGTTTCCATGGGTGAAAGAGCAAATTACGGAAGCCTGGAATAACAGGAAGAGTTCAAGGAGTGCTAAGAAGCACTCCTTGAATGGATCTTCCGACGATTCTGGAGGAATGCAAACTTCCTCTACAGCAGCTGAAAGCTTTCTAATTAATGTCATCAGGTATTTTAAATCTTTTGATTGAATTCTTACTTTTTTAATCGTAAAACATTTATTTTATTTTTAAATCAAATAAACTTTAAACTACCAATTATGCTTTGTAAATTGAGATTCGAAAAGTATGTGCTAATATCAATTTTAAAAACAAATAGGAATATTAGATATAAAGTCAATTACTTTAAGTGAATGATATTAATTTTCATTGTGTAAAGGATTTAAGAAGTTTATATTTATTTTATGAAATACAGTTTAGATGGTGGTGTTTTATACGTTGCCGTCACACTCGATTTTACAATTGAAAAAGTCAAGTCCATTGCGACTGAGCACTTTTATGGGCATGACAAAACTAAACCAGCTTCACAATTTCATTTAATCCATGGAACAAACCTAAAGTCTCTTGCTGATGACAAGAATTTGAGAGAAGAAGAAATTTCTGAATCTGGTATACTATTTATTTTATTAAGTAATCTATAAGTTGCTATACAAATAATGGGATAAATAATATTGAAAAATTGTTATAGATGAATTATTGTTGGTGGAAGTTAGAGCTGCTACAGAAAAAGAAAATTTATCAGAAGAAGCTTTAAAAGGTCCAACTAACGAAGAAATAATGAATGCAACAAAAAATTTACCTGTTAGAAATCCTCCAAAACCACAGATAAATTCGGATTGTCCAGCAGATGTAAATTTTGCGAATTTAATCAATTTTTACTATTTGAGAATATTATTTAATTATTAACTTACTTGACTTAGTTTCAGAATGAAATTCGTAAAATTTTAGTTACACTTGTCCAAGCATCTGCAAAAATTCTTATGTACAGTCCAGAAGCTGTTAAATTTTATGATATTATTAAAGAAAAATTAGAAGCTCAATTAAAACCTCCTAATGATCCAAAGGCTGTGAAATATCTAGTCGATATGGGTTTTTCAGAAAGAAAAGCATTGAAAGCACTTCGACTTAGAAAGTTAGTGAGACATTCATCTTTTACTATTTTTTTTCAATTGATAAAAATGAACATATAAAAAAATTATTACTTTAAGATTATAAGTATAATTTGTTTATTCACATTTATTTAAGTTTTAAATTATATTTTTCATTGTACAAATTGTAAACAATTTTAATATATTTTAATTTTATTGTATAGAATGAATACATCAGAAGCATTAGAATGGCTTTTAGAACATCAAGATGATCCTGATGAAGATGAAGAGGATTTGCAATTACCACCTTTAAGTACAATATTAAATGAAGAAGCTGGCCCTAGTTCATCAGGTGCGTTAAAAGATGGAAGAAGGAGCTCTTTAAAAGACACTGTTGTTAGCTTCTTTAGAAAAAGTAATTTATTATAACAGTGCCTTATATTTTCGTATTTCATTACATTTATTTTTTTATTAATAATATCTTTTCAGGTGAACCACTAAAGAAAGGACCAAACTTGGTTCATATAGTAAACCTTCTTTTAGATAGTTTTCGACAATATCAGAAATTGGATTTTAAGCCCAATCCAACCTTAGTGCAATCTTTAGAAGAAATGGGTTTTGAAAAACAAGAGATTTTGGAAACGCTTAAAATTACAGGAAATAATCAAGCCAATGCTGTGAGTTATAGAATTATAAATTTTTCATCAATAATGTATTTTTAACAGAATAATATTATTAAAATGAAATAAACTAAAAAAATTAAAATATAACATCTTGATATTCTTTAGTGTGCATGGCTTTTGGGAGAGAGAAAATCCAGTTTACAAAATTTATATGAAGGTATGGATCCAGAAGGACCAATCTACAATGCAATAATGACAAATTCTCAAATACAACTTAGCCTCACAAATCCAAAAATGTTACTTGGTATGCACATAAAATTATTATATTCAAATTATTTTTAAGAATGTATCTTTAAAAATAATAATTCATTCAATAATAATTAATAATTAAAGATAAACTTAAATTACAAAGTAAAAAATTTTTGGGATTACATTGTCTTTGGTTTTCTTTAATGAAATAAATTTTTAGGAAACAATAATCACAAATGAATAATAATTTTTCAGCCTATTTATCCATGCTAGAAACACCCATGTCCACAAATGTGTGGATGAAGGATCCACAAGTCTCGCCGGTTCTTAGCCAAATATTTAAAACCTACCATGCTGAGAAGCATGCCATACACGTCAATCGATACAACAACAGCTAGCGTTTCCTTTTCCGTCCTTGTGCTAAGATAAATCTATTTTTTGATAAAAAAAATTACGAATTTGATCAATGATCATCAAAATTAACTGCCTGTTATTGTGTTAATTATTGATTCTAGTCATTAAAAAATGACAGAACATGTTACTGTAAATCAATATTAACAAGTACTTAGTAATAATCAATGAAAGTAACTAAGACTTTTAATAAAACAAATTTTTAATTAACAAACTAATCCTAGTTTAAATAATATTAAATCAATTCTGTAAATATGGTGATACTGCTGCAATAAAAATTCCATCACCCACGTTGAAAACTGGTTCAATCTATTTTAAAGATATAATTTTTTAATGTAGTTATATCGAGTTGATGAATTACATAAAGATTGAACTAGTTTTAAGGAAGCTTGATTGTTAAAAGCTTAGTAAAGTACTTATGATTAGGTGCTGAATTTATAACTTGTTAATATAATTTGTAAAATAATCCACTTACATGAATTTTCAATTGTATTTAAGCACAATTATGATTTTTTTTTCATATTTTGTTGTTTTATGAAGACACTTTTTAAAATCGTATCATGAATTCAGAAGCGTATATAGCGATCAAAGGTCATTATGTAAAAATCAAAAGATACAACGATGTTTCAATTACTAAAAATATTTTGAATATATTTTTTTTCATTAAACACGTGTCGTTATTTTCCTCTTTCATTTTTTTTCCGACATTAAAACTATCGTACATTGCTTCCCCATTAGTATTCGTCTATTTGTACTTCAATAAATTTTGAAATGATAGATTTTCTTTATAGAATCTTATATAAGTCAACATCTCATTTAAGCCGTATTTAAACTCGTAGATTATGTATTTAAATATAATCTTGTCGTAATAGATAAGTAATATTAAAATATTCCCGCTTAGAAATGTAATACGATATCCACTAAATATTGAACGGCACAATGGAAGGTGTTCTTAATTTTTTAAGCCATTTTCGGAAACTTGATGGTTATTCAATTACTACCTAAATGCAGTTGACGTAGGATTGCTAAAAAGCGTTCAAATCAAGGCAAATTTAGCTAGAGCTGGATAATGGATGTGAATTATATGTAAAATGGTTTTTCCTTAAAATTTTTTAAATAGTTCGTTCCTCGGTATGGTATCATTGGTATCTGTAGCTTTTTACAGGAGGCGCCAGGTGCGCGGAAAAAAGCAAATGGCGTCAGGGGTTAGGAACGAGAATCCGAATCCGAGCCGACTGCCCGAGTACATATACCGAGTGAGCCTAGTCGAAAAGTCGAATGCGACAGTGCGCAGGCCCGAGAACTCGAGAAGCCGCTTTGTTGCAAAAATCATAAAAACTCGTCAGTGTAGTGGAAGCCTAGATTCAAGGGGGTTCCATGGACGCCACGGTCCTCGAATCCTCGAGCGCTGTTGCTGATCGTCTTCCTCGAGTCTTTTTCGTCAACGCAAGCCTCGTCCAGCATTGAACTAACTACATCACGACGTCCCCCAAAACCGCCCGAACAACCGCAAAACCTTGATCCCAACAGTGCATGCAGTCATCAGGAGAGAGAGATATACAGCCCAACAAACTATTTGGACGACACCTTGCAGGTTGCTGCCAGAGTAGACTCGACGAACTGTGTTGGCGGACGCTATACAGTAAAGTCTGTAGGAGGAGAATCGAGAAAAAGCAAGGAAGGAAGGAAGGAAGGAAGGAGGATCATCATCATCGCTCGGTGCCGATATATTCTCCGATGGGGAAGCGGCGCGTGGGTGTCTGCCTGCTGGATTAATCTTTTTTGTAATTGTGAAGTGCGACGAAAAGTATATTATTAGTGTACACACGAAACTCGGAGAAAGAGTTAAGCGACAAGCATATACGTGTATATATGCCTTATATACGCAGAGACTCGATTGGTGGTGTAGCACGTAAGTGTGCGGCGTTTCTTGGGGTGGTTTTGTTCGAATTCCACGAGCCGCCTCGATAAAGAGAGCGAGAAAGAGATCGTATATATATATATACATATGTGTGTGTGTTGATAGATATATAGAGATAGAGAGAGAGCGAGAGAAAGAGAAAGAGAAAGAGAAAGAGAGAAAAGCCAAAGGACTTGGTTGGTTCGATAAAGTTATATTCGTAATCGCACGAACTCTTATATCCAGACGCGGTGTTTTGTCGGTATAGAGGGGAACAAAAATATGAATGATTAAAAACATGACCAAATGTAGCAAATAAGTTGATAACGAGTTTAATACGAAAAAGTGGTGTTGCTTAAGGCTTACATATATGAATCTAATAGGACTATGTTCTTCTTTCCATTGATGGACTCACTTGTATGTGTTTTGCCTCCTTAATTCACTCTCCTCCAAGTTCTGTTGACCAGAAATCTGTCACACGTATTTCAAATACAATAGGACTTGAGAAATTCAGTTCTTTCAAGCACCAAGTGCGGATGATGTGTTCGGATTGTTTATATATGTTTAGACTAAAGAAACTTGTCAATAGTTTTGAATAACTGATTGTATTATTAAAATACATATATAACTATCACTTTTAAGTAGATATTGTAAAAGCCTGTAAAAACTGCTAAACTGTAGATTCTTGGTTATTGTATAAATAACTTGGGAACATTTCTAGGATACTCAAACATGGATATTGTTCAACTTTCGCTTATAGCAAACAAAAACTTTTTCGACAGCAAATGTGTCACAGAATATATCAATTATTGTATCCTGAGGTCAGGTTTTTTACATTTTTTTTACCATGTTTGCCATTAAAATACTAAATTATCTTCATCTATATTCTTTTATAAAAAATACTAGGCAGATGCTTTAATTATTAAAACTTAATCATTAAATATGGTGGTAAATTGATGTGGAAATTCTGAACTTATATGAGCATATTTTATTTATTTAATTATTTATTATCAGTAACACTTATATTAGTAGTCAAAAAATTCAACAAGTGAAGGTCCTATTGAGAACATGGATCACAATAAAATTTTTATAAAGTGCAATATTTGACTTTTTGTTGTAACTTACTTTTTTTGTTTTTATTTTAGTGAGATTAGTATTATTTATATATATCTGGTACTACACCAGACATATTTGAGAAAATTAATAGATTATTACTTAGATTAAAAATTTTGATTAGTGTCTTAGAGTTCCAAACTGTTTATTCAATAAGATAATTTTTAAATGCACTGTTTGTATTATAAATATAAATTAGGTTTTTCTTTGATTGAATTCTTAAAAGTATATAAAAAAAGAATTAAAATATAAATATTTCTTTTCTATTTTAAGTTAAAATAAAATGAAAGATAATACCTTTAAATTGATATCTATTACTCTTGAGTAAAAATTTTTATAACCGCCGTGTTAAGAAATTCTAAGGCAATCTTTGAAATTAAATTGTTCACTTAATTAGTGAATCTTTAATAAATTTTTCTCATATCTGCATTTCAGAAAGGATAAAAATTCAGTGCCGCACTGCAGTGAAATATTTGGCTTGTCCAAGGATACCTATCCTGGTTGATAAAAAAAATTGGTCTTGAGACAAGCAAATTTTAAATTATGGAAAACAATGCTGCAGATGGTGACAATCTTAATTTGAGTAGCGGCGAAAATGATATAGGAGATGAACTTAAAATAGGAGCAGATGAAACTTACGATACACGAAGTGAAGTTTCATCTAGTACTTCAGACTCAGAAGATGAAGAGGAAGAAGAAGAAGATGACGACGATGATGACGACGATGATGATTCAAGTCAACCATCCATCACTTCAGTTTCTTCAAAATCTTCGAAAGAAGATCCCAAAAGAAATCACAAAAGCAGAGGCAAAAGAAGACCATCAAGGGAATCTTCTTCCTCAAGTCCTGAAGCAAAAAGAGCCAGGTCTAAAGAAAGTGTTAAATCCAAAGCAGTAACAAATACTGTGTCTACTGCAAAAAGTTATGATTATGCTACCAAGTTAAATTACTTATTTAGAGATGCTAGGTAATTATTTCATATTTTTTAGTTTAACTTAATTCATTTACATAAGTTTCATAAAACTACTACAATAAAACCTATTATTAAACGTATTATATAAAATTCATAATCTGGCACTCTTAGTTATACAACTAATTTGAATTCTAGGTTTTTTATTATTAAATCGAATAATGCTGAAAATGTTACTCTATCAAAAGCTAAAGGAGTTTGGAGTACACTTCCACAAAATGAAGCGAATCTTAATCAGGCTTACAGAGAATCAAGAAATGTTTTACTTATTTTCTCGGTAAAGGAGTCCGGAAAATTCGCTGGTTTTGCGAGGCTCAGTACAGAATCTAGGAGAGATGGAACCTCCATTTCTTGGGTATGATAGTAAATGCATGTTTTTATTAGAAAACTTTTGTAAGTGTACATTAATTATAATGTTTACATTTTAGGTTTTGCCTCCTGGATTATCTGCAAAAGCTTTAGGTGGAGTTTTTAAAGTGGATTGGATATGTAGAAAAGAATTACCTTTCACATCGACACTGCATCTATATAATCCATGGAATGATGGAAAGCAAGTAAAAATTGGCCGTGATGGACAGGAAATAGAACCTCGAGTTGCTGAAGAATTATGTAGATTATTTCCAGAAGACGAAGGTAAAATTTCATCAAAAACTGAACAATATTGTAATTAAATGTTGTCTCACAAACAAAATTAAAACATATACTTTTTATGCAGGTATAGAAATGACTCCTATTTTACGAAAATCAAAAGAGGCTGCTAAGCATGTGGTTAAGCCAGTAACCAGAAATCACCGCGAAACCAGAACTGTGATAACACCTAGATTTATTCGAACGCGTGGCAGAGGCCGAAGGCTATTTCTTACGTCGAGATCGCGATTAGCTTCTTTAGCGAGAGGTGGACATCTGCCCACCGATCACAGAAATTCACGAGATCATCATCGATATTCCAGTTGGTTTAGTCGAGGAGAATTTTCTAAGTAAGGAATCTACTCTATAGTGTATAAATCTTTATCATTAAAAAAACCTAGAATACTTTTATATTCTTTGGATTGTCAAATTCTTTGTTAACCAATCCACTTGATAATTTTATTTGCAGAGGCTACGGTGCATCGGCCCTTGGCGTAGCAGCAGCAGCAGAGGCATATGTCGCCGATTACATGCGTACCATGCAGCACCAGTTGCCTCCCTTACCTCCCTACGTGGCCTCCATACCGTACGACTCGCTTCCTCCACCTCCGCCACCACCGCCGCCACGCTACTACGAAGGTCTGCCACTGCCGCCGGATTACGGAGCCGCTGCGGCTGCTGCTGCGGGCAGTCTCGACAAACGCAGTTACGAACGCAGCGTCGACGAGTTCCTTTGGCGCACGACGAGTAGTAGGCAGCACAGCCGTCACGGCGATCATCGCTCCTCGCGCGATCACCATCATCATCGGTATCGCGAGCGCAGATAGAGAGGAGTTTTCCGCGATTTTTGATCAATAGATCCCTCTCTGTTTCTTTCTCTCTTTTTTTTATGTGTATGAAAGGCCGAAACAAGACTTGATTTCCTTCACTCGCGGTTCGATTGCCTTTTGGATCGGGATAAAGCGGAGAGGACTGTCATTTGCATCTGATCAGATCTAAGATCTTGCTGGTTATACTACTTTAAATATTATTGTACATGTTTTGTTACGTACTTACCAATAAATACGTAAAATTCAAATAATCGATTTTTTTTATATATATATAATCGGGAGATCTCAATTCTTTAACTGTTTCATTAAATTTTTATTTTGATACTGTCAAATTTTATTTCAATTGAAATATCGAACTAATAATTTAAATTGATTAAATATTGCATTATTTCGTAAAAATACATACATATTCATAATATCTTATAAAGTGTTAAATATGAAGCTAGTGAATTTGGTTAAAATTGTTTATTAGTACAAAATACAGATTTGATTAGATGTAAGATTAAGATTTCCTATTCATTTTTTCCCTGAAATAGAATTTATAGCGTAGCACGGAAAGTGTCGCGACTAGGAACTTGCCGAAATGTACGCGATGATTCTTTAGTGAGTGAAAGTTGAGTAATCTTCTTTTTTTTTATATCTATACGTTGTAAGCGTCAGTTTAGAGATGCGTGTACGTGTGTGATGTAGTTTTTGAGAGAAAAAGTATCAGTTATTTTTATGCAATATATTTCTTTTCATGAATTAAAATATTTTTCAAAGGTAGATTCAACGTGTAATGAGAATTGCTTTTCGGACAAGCAGCGTGAACTGCGACAACGTTAAATTTCAAAGACAACACCGTGGATCAAGATCAATTAATATCTTACGACGTATAGTTTTTGTATGTCATCAGAATTCGAATTTTGATAAAAATAGTTCTTACTAATGGTTTATACTTCATTTCGGTAGCGTTTCTCTTTGATTATACAAAGAAAACGTTCTTGTTTTAGTGAACAAACTATTTATAAAACATTTCTAAACTGGATAAAACAACTATAAATTCTAAAGCACAATATTGTCGAAACGAAAATGTATAGTGTAATTTACTTACGACGGAAGATGAAGATTTTCTTTATTGCTTATGGATTTTACTTACTTTAACATGTTCTTCTTTTTTTAATAAATATTTTTAATTGATTTCTATATTAAAATTCGTGTTAGAATTATTATTTTTTAAGCTTGAGTGATTTTTGCACATTTAGATGAGTGTTTGCGGTACCCCAATAGTAACTGGAAGAGTTCGATAAAAAAGCTATGTATTTTTTACCGTGAATTTTTAGCATCACGTAGGTGACGCTTTATAGTTCAATGCACAAAAAAAGATGATGCATTAAAGTATGTAATTAAAGTTAGATTATTGACTGAATCGACTTGTAATAATGTGGTTTTAATGAAAATTTAGTCATCGAATTACTAACGTGGCGTCTGTCAAATACGCCATCACGTTTCTTTAATTATTAAAGAGATACATTATATTTACTATATGATGAAGAATTTGGTATTGGAAATTAAATTGAATTGAATACTAAAATTATTTTTCTCTATAAGTATACAAGTTTGTTATAATATTAAAGTATTAATTGAGAATTGAAAACTATAATTTATTTATTTTCTTAAATATTCTATTTTGAAAACACTATGATTACTAAATTTAGTAGTTTACTCTTGAGTATTTATAATATCCAAAATATAAACTTGTAAAATTTCTTGATATTTGTTTAAATAACTGAAGTACAGTTATGTTAATTTTTAGTTGTCTATGACAGGTATATCTTTGTTAGTTTAAGGGCTAAAACAAAACGGCCAGAGTTCAAATTACGAATGCTTACTTTTTCATATTTTAAATATTTGTAATACTTTAAGTTTTTTATCGTCCATCTTGTATATCTCGTCGATTTAATATGATTTTTTTCTGGAAGGCTTGCCGATTAAAATGAGAAATTCTTTAAACATATTCATGATAACATTTCGACAATCTGCCATGTCCATCACTCTGCTCATTCATATTTACAACTTTTCTTCAATTTTCTTGACATGTCATGGATTTGTAGATATGAAATTGTATATAAGATTCAGAGTTTATGAAGACAATAACTGATTGTAAAAACGACTACTATTATGCATAAAAGAACATAATTATGATTATCAGCAAACCTTCCAGTATTAAATTTCTGTGTTCGTGGAATTATTTCTTACGCTTTGGAAATAATTCAATTTCAGTTAGCGTTGTAGGCACATTTAAACCTTTTGCAAATGAAATATTGATTCATTGTTTAAGATTAACTTCAATGAAAACTAGAGTACATTTAAGATGACCGAAACATCTACTCTATACAGTAGAAGAAACTAAGTAAACATGATTCAAAAAGCATTTAACACGCCTATAGTATAAATGATACAAGAAACACAGTTTTTGTCAGTGCATTGAAAACGTAAAAACTATCCGATTCCTAGTATATTAACCGACGTTATTGCATTGTATACGATTTTTTATACTGTACGAGTTGTGAACGAATTTTGCCACCTCCAATGTTGTAATTTGACAGAAAGATACCAGTGATCTCCATGAATTCCCTTTTTTGCCCTCGTGACAAATTTCAGAAAAATAAAAAAGTGGCTAGTAACATACTAAAGCCTAAAAATGAAACATTTGTTAATATTGAATAATTTATGCGATCCCAATCTTGAATTTAATTCCTAAAAATATTTAGAATTTATATTAATAAATGAAGTAACATTTGTAGTATCTAACAATGCGGTTTTTACACTTAAACTTTCCATGTTTTCATGGAACAAGATGTTAAGATTGATTTTAGCATTATCCTTTGTAGACAGAATTTTCAAGCAAGAAAGAGTCTAAAAGAAAGATAAGAAATTATCGTGTCGAACATCCACGCCTACAACATATGCACATCCAAACGGAAGCTGATGTATCTTCAGTGCGAAACCGACTGTACAGTAGAAAACAATGTTTGTAGACATGTCAGTCAAAATATATTTCAATCGTTTTATATTCGTCTTTATCGTTTACCTTGCTATCAATGTATTAATTATAAAGTTAAAAAGTAGTGATTACATTAGTGGTAATGTTTTTAAAGTTTTCAAAAATCAAAGATCGGTTTTGCGAAAAAATGAACTGGATAATATTAGACTCGTTAAAATAACGAAAGAAGCTGTTATAGTACCAATTTTAAATAAGGTCGAAAATTTTCCCATTGATTTGAAGGTGAATAAATCTAAAATGATTTTGTCATTTCTGGATTAAGAGTTTTAAAGAATTACATTTTTAGGACAACACAAAAACGATGGCACAAATTTTAGAAACGTGTACAGAAAATAATTTAACGACTTCGATTGTCAAAAGAAATTTTTTATACAGTTCAGAACATAATGGATTATATTGTTGGATTAGAAAAGCAGGCTCAACAAGCTTCACGAAATTGTTTTCGGATATGAACAATCGAATGGTCACTCGAAACTTTTACAGGTTTACAATAGTATTTTCAATCTTAAAATTTCATCAATTCAGGATAACTAAATGAATTGTGTTCTATTTATGGTATTTCAGGGAAATTAAGCATTTAGCACCAAAAAGTGATAGCTTATTGAAAAACTTAATAAATGACCCGCAAACTTTTAAACTTTTAGTAGTAAGGCATCCATTTGAAAGACTGGTTTCTGCGTACAGGTAAGAATAATTTAAATTGGTTTTAAAAGATGAATAATATCTCTAGACAGAAAAATTAATTAATCCAAAATAGAGATAGAATAGAGGATAATACCAAGTTTACGGCACAATCGAGTATGTATGTTCCAAAAATATTTCATCTGACAAGGCCTGAATTGTTTGAATCACCTGGAGCAATTGACGAGTCTTTAATCAAAATATTTTACGAAGATAAAAGGTAAACAAATTATTTATAGTGAGGTTCTATTATTTCTTTTCTTTTAATAGTTTACTTTTTCATATAAAAATATTCCCTTCTTCCACGCTGATTTATCATTTTCTACTAGCTTAAATTTAGTAGACTATATTATATTACATTAAGCTATTAGAAGTAAACTGATTTTTTTTAAACTTAAAAAAAACAATTAAAAATCCCGATTTTTTTCACAAACGTACTTTTTTGCAGGCTGAAATTAGTTCCAACATTTAAAGAATTCATTAAGTGGCTCTTGCAGCAAGAATCTATAAAAGATGATCCTCACTGGAATCAATATTATAGACACTGCGCGCTTTGTTCCATCCAATATGATTACGTACTGAAATTAGATAACTATACACAGAATGAAGTGGATTATATATTTAGTCGAATGAATTTAAATAAGGATAAAATTGATTTGTCTAAGTTGGAACAGACAAATGGTGGACATACAAACTTCGACGAGACTTGCAATTATTTTAAAAATCTATCCCACGAAGCCGTGGTCAATTTGTATGAGAAGTATAGAATTGACTTCGACATGTTCAATTATGAATTTGACAAGTATTTCGAATGTACAGAAGGAGATTGATTAAATTTCGTACAACTTACAATTTTCAATTTTTAATCATTTTTATTCAGAAAAGAATTTTTGTCTTCTTTAAAGAGGGACTTTTTCTGTAAAATATAACGTTTTCTTTTTTGGAAAACCGTAATAAAGATAATTATGTAGTTTCTTATTCTATCGCAAAACTTAGTTTTTTTTTAAAGTACATAGAGAAAATGAAAATAATATATTTTGAATAGCATCAATGTACAGTTTTGTAAAGTTGTTCATGGATTCTCTGAAATATTTTTCAATGCAAATAATGTAGAGACATCGTACATAAAATTGAAATACGATAATTATAGTAAATTTCTGATCTGCTAGTTGATTTGTTCGGTAACCATGCAGACGTCGGAGCTATCGTCATCGTCATCCACAATGAAACAATCGTCATCAGTTGCTGCAGCAGCTTTTGATGCAGGGGTGCTTTTGTGGTTGGAAGATAACTGAGATGTGCCAACGTAATTGGAATCGCCTATGTGCTCGACTACGCTAATGTCGTCATCACTGTCCGAGACATTGTTCACCGCGACTTTTCGCTTCTTGCTCGGAGTGCTCGGTGATGGCGATCCGGTCTTTCGCTTTTTCGCTGAGCCTGACTCGGATGTTTGTGGCGATTCAATGTCTTTCTTGGCAGCCTGGAAAGATTTGATGATATTTTATATTGACGATTTATAATATGTATATACAAGTATAATAACTATAATTAATTTAAGTAAGAATGAAAATCACATTGCTGAACTACGAAAGTGTAATGATTTAATTCGTATTAGTTTTTATTTATTTATATTTTAATTTAATTTTAGCTAAAACAGAAAAACTTTTTAACTCTGTCATACACTAGAATGGTTTCAGACGTAAACAAAATCAAAACTTATGACTGAAAAAAAGACCCAGGTGGATGGAGGGTTAAAATTGAGTTAAATTTTAAATTAATGTTATTTGAAAAATATGTAAAATTAATAAAAGTCGAATACATTATTTTATTATCTACTTGCGTATATCTAATATGACTTACTTGTCCATTCGAGGTAGATGGTTTTATGCTGACATCATTCTCCTCCTTAGGTTTGAGATCTTCAGCATCAGCTGTGATGACAAACTCAGGTTCAATGCTGTTAATTGCAGGTTTGTCTCGATGTACAACTGTGACTTTCAGCGAGTAATTTTGCAAGAAATCATCGACACTAAGAATCGCGCCGTCAACGATGCCAACCTCTTCCAAAACTTTATTGTTATTATCCTCGGTTTCTCCCTCTTCACTGCTGATGACAACGATACCTTTACCATCGATCATAACGTCCGGAGCTACCATATTCATACCGGCCTTTAATACTGTGTCTTCAAGCTGTTTTACTGTCATCTTTGTCACGTCAGCTGCAAGTGCAGCTGTTGGCGTTTTCGCACATACGTAACATTTAGGATTTGGTGGATTTATACATTTCTCTGGGACTAACAGTTGATTCCTGTGATTCATTTTTGGTCGAAGGTAAACTGATTTGCATTCTTCTAATTTATCCAATAGTACACGGAAAGCGTGCAGGACTACTACTCCAGCGATTATGGCATTCGTTGTGGCAATTGCTGGAATGATGTTACCTGCCATTGCTGAAATACAGTAATGCAATAGTAAATACACGTTTTATTTAAAATAATTCACGCATCGTCATTAATTACTTACATTTTATGTCGAATCGTGTTTTCTGTGAAATACCGAAAATGTGTGCTCTAATATTGGCGCAAGAAGCAACAAAATCCATGGCAGCTGCATCATCCTTGTCCCAAACTAAATGATCAGTTACAGATTTTTTCCTACAAGCTGTGAAAGCTGCACTTAAATTTTTAATTGATTCTGCAAAAACTAATCCACATTTGGCTATACTCCACTGTTGTTGATCTCTAAGTCCTGTATCTGTGTCATTTTTACTGCACCCAGCAACTAACAAAGAAAACCATTTTAAAGTAGAAATTTATTATAATGTAAATAATTTATAGCTTAATAATCTTACCACCATCTGGTAAAGCATTCCACTCTAAGGGTGTTGGAGCTCTACGATTTTTCCATAAATTATCCATGCTAAGAAGATACTTTATATCATCATGGAAGAGCTTTATGAATAATTTTTCTGGATCATAATTACAAGACTGAGCCCATGCTCTTGTTGAAACTCGTTCAACATTTCCTTTATCATTTGCTTCAGACTGTAAAGCACCCTCTCCAGCGGTGTCTAGAAATATTTTTTAAATTAAATATCTTAAATCTAAATAGGTATAAGAATTTTAAAATCTAAAACAAAATATGGATAAATTGTACCTCCTGCAGCTTCTGGATCAGCGGTATCTGGTGAGACATCTTGATCGGGATCTTCTTCACCAAATAGTTGACTAAAATAGATATTTATTTATAAAATACTTTAAAAGTATCAACTGATTTTTTATCAAGATAAAAAAAAGATTAATACAAAAATGTACACTATTATTTCTATTTTTAATTTAAAATGTATAAAATATAAGTATTACTCACTTATATAAATGTTTTGCCCAGACAATACAATGAATAGGTTCACTAGGTGTATTGCGTATGGTACATCCTGGGAATGTTTTTTGTGCGACTTTAGGTGTACATTCATAGCATTGGGTTACTCCTTTCTTTATAAGTTCAACTTGTCCATCATATCCAGCAGTGCCTGATTCAATCAATGGTATTTCAGCTGCCAAGCACATTCGATTTACATGGTTTCTTGCTGCCCGGTTATCTAATGCATTCATAACAAATGTGAACTTCTTAAAGTATGAAAGTCCATAATCTGTTCTATAAACAGAAAAAAAGTTTTAATATAATAATGCATAAAAAGAAAGTCTGTAGAACACAATTTAATGCACTTACGAAGTAATACTATCGTGGTGATGGAGAATTTTTACATCTGGATTAAATGTGAGCGCTGTTTCACGAGCTACAGCAGCTTTTGACTTCCCTACATGTTGTTTTTGAAATAGAAATTGTCTGTTCAAATTGCTCACATCAATTGTGTCGAGATCAATCTGAAAAAATATAAAAAAATACAGAATAGTGGTCAAGTATGACGTTCGAGATACGTCATCGATAAATACTATTTACATGTTAAATGTAAAGGAAATCATTTATTAAATAAGACACGAATCAATAAGTATTGTTTAACACAAAAGCAAGTATTAGAATGCAATAATAATATTAATGCATGGTTTGATACGCATGATGGAAAGTGAGGTTAGCTTGAAGCGGCATTTTTTGCAACAAGTAAACAGTGTTTATTTCACTTACAATTTCTATGTCGGGGAATCCAGAAAGGACCAAATTTTTGAGGATTTCACAGCCGATGCCTCCGGCACCGACGACCAAAACTTTACTTTTAAGAATTGCATTTTGCAAATCCTTGTTGAAAATACCTTCGGTAGCCGCTGCCATTTTTCTCACACAGCCGCCGAACTGTATAGGTACAGAGTGCCGACTGCCGACTGCTGAGACAAGTATATATATATATATATATATATATATAT